>RQTK01000238.1:381200-398700 GCA_003991915.1 Elysia chlorotica | reverse complement strand
AACGAAACACAACTCTCATACCCTGTTTTATTGCTTGTTCATTGACATTTACACCCCTTAGTAACTGGTGACACAAGAGTCAACACGGCCAACATAGTGCAGAAAGACATCAGCGCTACCAATGGAGTGATACACATCATAGACGAAGTCCTGATTCCTCCTGGTGTCCTTTTGAAGATCCAGGATAACGGCTTAACCATAGGCTAAACTCAGTTATAGCCAGAGAAAAGTAATAAATAACATAGTAATCACATCGATTTCCATTTTATGTTCTGAAGATATCCATTTTTATACGTTTAATTTATTTGGTGCTGTTATTGTTGTCGATACTAAGTTCTTGATAGGGAGGAAAACGTTAGGATGAATGTTAAATTGGAACAAGTGTAATTAAATACAAATTAAATCAGCAATATTGATTGACCAACGATTGTAGACTGAAAGATACTGCGGTAAAATAATGGAAAGGTTCAACGAAAAAATAGTTTTTATATTTAATACAGTTTGAACACAACCTCAACTTAATTTGGAAACACGAACAATTTACAAAATACTTTTGAAATAACTCTTCGTAATGTAATCCTAAAGTAAAAACCGCATTAAAAACTAGGGTGGTCTTTTATGGTCAGATTTGTTAATTTGTGTACCTTAGTGTCGGATTTCACGCATATAAAAAGTACCCTTAGTGTGCCATACAATTAAGTGTGCTTTATATACTATCATTCAACATTTTTTAAAATATAATTATAGCACGCAAAAAAAAAAAACCCACCATCATAATTATCCATCAATTTTGACATTTATCATGCAACTTAAATTCTTTCTAAAACGCTGTCTTCAGGATAATTTATCATTAAAGGTGTCCTATATAGAAGGAGGCAAATTTTTATACACTAATACATCAGAAGAAAACAAAGTTGTATCCCTTTGAATAACCGAGGGAAATGAATTACTCCACTCCTAACTACATTTTTAATGCTAATACTTAATTATAATTCTTTTGTAATACTCGCTAAAAGAAAATTGTATTTTAATCCATTTGTTTGTTTTTTAGGACACAAAACTATCCTTAGCATGGTATGATTTAAAACGTATTACTATAACAGCTCAAAGTGCTCAGGAGAAACACATTCTTACCTATGACCAGTATACTCTTAGATTTACAGAACATGCATTGACATTAGATCCACACATTTTGTACTCAGAAATCATGAAATCATGGAACCGTCACGTTAAATTAATTTTAATAAAATAAAACACAAGAAAGTATCAGAATAGCAACATTTTGCCTGTGAGTTTTTGATATTGAAAATATACAAAATATGCGTTTGAAAGCTGCGAGGTTAAGATTTTGAAAAGGGCATGTTGATAATAAACATGGGCCATAAATCCATTAGAAATATAATTTTTGAAAGAAAACAACTCAGTGTTTCTTTCTCATGCAGTTATAGCCCATGATGAATTTAGCTGTCGAAACTTCCCTGTTCAGTTTGTACCTATGGGCCTAAGATTTGACCCCCTATGCTCCCCTGTAAATGCTATTTTAGAGCAATCCCAGCCTGTTTTAAAAATATTGATGCCAATGAGCAACTCTTTTTTATTTGTTTGACTTGCTTCACACGAGGGCAATAATTTTATTCCGCCTAAAAATCTCTTCTTACGACCCTCACTCCTCAATTCGAAGATTTTATTCATAAAATATTTAGGTGAAGATGCCCGACTTTTTCCTAATTGACGTTCATGTGAACTCAAATAACACATGCGCCCCCACCTCTCTCTCTCTCTCTCTCTCTCTCTCTCTCTCTCTCTCTCTCTCTCTCTCCTTCTCTCTCTCCCTCTTTCTTTTTCTCTCTCTCTTCCCCCTTAAACCTTCCTTATCTTTCTCTCCCCCCTTACTCACTCTGTTTGTCTGTCTGTCTGTCTGTTTCTCTCACTCCTCTCTCTCTCTCTCTCTCTCTCTCTCTCTCTCTCTCTCTCTCTCTTCCCCTTACACCCTCTTTGTAACTCTCTGCCTAGCTTGTAGGTGGTATAATTTTAACTCTCTAGTATTTGTATCGTGTTCTCAACCTTCCTATCTCTCTTTTAAATTTCCTTGCTTCTCCAGTTAGTTTCATCAACTGAAAGCGAAATATTATCACTATTTTCCCATACGCCTGTTTTCTTTCAATATCTTTTGCATTGTTTTTCAAAATATTTTGTTTATCTTTGCCACATTTTATTAAACTTCCACATCTTTTTTAAAAATTATTGTATCTTAAAAGTATCAAAAAGTATAAAAAAATAAATGCAGTTAGTAAATAATTAACAATGCTCCTTATATGGATATTATTAAAGTCTAACACATCCAAACATTTTGTTATCCGCACTTTATGCGTTTGTATTAGCCTTAGTCTGTAGTTACTACGTTACATTTCACACATAAATTGTTTGTTTTTAAATGACATTTTCCATTCAACATTTTAATTATCACCATAACGTAGAATGGAAATCTCATGATTCCTGCCCACCAATCAACATCATACAAAATCTGACCACTATTGTTACTTTTTTACGTGTCTTTGCTCTGTGTACTTGTTTTGTATAAGGTTCGCAATTTTAAATTTTTAGCCACTTTCGGATTGTTTTTAGCATTGCCTATTTTGATTCGTAAATTTTCTTCCTGCAGGCACTGTTGCTGACCTCAGTACATCTAACTAGGCAACATGCGTTTCTAGGAAACCACACCCGCAAAATATTTAAATGAGCTGAAAGATCTTTCTCCCTTAATCTTTATACCAACGGACTATCATTATCTTTAGTACTCTTATGTTTACTTATCAATGCTCCCCTGTCATCCGTTGACACGCAAGCTGTTGCCAAACCTTAATTAGGAGGGCTGTGATTCAGTGAAAACTGTACTGTTAAAGATCTACACTATAGAAAAGATACCATACAGCGTCACAATTCATGATTCATATACATTGACTCTACAAAACTCGTGTTGATACGCCCAAGACATTATTGCCCGCTGATGTCAATACGTTGCTTTGCTTTAGTACTGATGTGACTGCATATCAGTTGAATTGGCTTGGTTTAACGTCCAACGTCAGTACTATATAGGCTATATTGTCGACTGTCGTCTAACATTTGTATGTGCTGCAACACACGAGACAGGGTGGGGAGACCTGGACTCCTGTCTCAGCCGGCCGCATTATACTGACACCGACCAAACCCGTTACAGGGAACGAAACCGTTCAAATAAATTGATCTATCGTGGGATTAGAAACGTAGATATCCCAATCTGGAGACCAACGCTCTACAAATTAAGCCATTCTCCCTACGAATGCATACAAACCCTGACAGAAAAGGAACAGCAAAAACGATGTACGTGTCTAAATTTAAAGATCAATGATAATTTCGACACTGTATACAAACTATATTAAATTAACTTTAAACAACAAACAATAATTGAGGAAAATGAAAGAATCGTATTTTTACATAACCATAATATGAAAAAGTAACATCAAATAAACAAAAAAGGTAGACCTGAGTTATATCCTGAGGAAAAAAAACAGGTTGAGCTCGAGTAACCTCCACCTCACCCCTTCAAAGCAGCGCAGATAGAAAGATCCTCTTGTTGCATCTTGCAAGCACGGAAACCCCTCCAGTTTCCATTCCAGGGTTAATTTGAAAAAAAAAAGAAGACACTATTTACTAGCCTAGGTCAGCGTGACATATAATTTTCTGCACGGATCAAATTCAAGATCGCCAGACTGAGTGTGAGTACACGTTCACATAAAGAGCTCGATTCTTTAGATACGTACAATCATAATGTCGGGGTATATCGTAGATATAGATTTACTGTCTACATTGTGAGAAAATCTTAGGTCTAGAGATCAATATAGATTGTTTATTATACTTGTGACATTATAAACCTATAGGAAACATTCACAGATAGAGATGTAAGCCTATTCAAACAGACAGAGCGGACAATCGGGGCACGCGATTTTTAGATATAGATTTACTGTTTTCATTGTGAGTAAATATAGAGACCAAGATGAATCATGTAAATTATATTTAGATATGATTTCACTTTACGATATTTTAAATAATCGAAATATCCGATTTCTGCTAAGAAATTTAATATTGTATATCTCATAGTATATAATTATGGAAATACATTTTAAGTAAAATGCTTTACTTGAAGAATTTATATACATAGGCAATATGGACGGATAAAGAAACATAAACAGTATACCCTATACCTATCCCTACCAGTAGTTATATTTTTTTCTCAACGTTTAAGGTGACGTCTTATACTATTACCAGTACGTCAATATTCGTTGCAGCTTGATGTGTTTAAAGGTGGTTTGTTAATTGTCTTTCGCCATGTAAATAAACCTTAGTGTACATGAATTAGAGAAAATGCCTTACTTTTAACTCCACGAGTAATTGTGAGATTGATTTGTCCTTCTTCTAACATCCTGCTTTCATCTTAGTATGCTAATCAAATCAGTTTGGTCTGTGAGTGTAGAAATGTGATTTTTCATCCACATTTCAGTTTTTACTTCATAAAATATCAATATGATATTTTAGATACCGGTTGCTTATATTGATATTTCAGCCTCTTTTTAAACTTGCAGTTTTATGAGCGTTTTTTATACACATGATTGCAAAATTAACGGTTTTTTTCGTTTGCTTTGAGGATCAGTACATACGATTAAGTTACTTGACATGTCAAAAAACTATGATAAAAGAAGATTGGAAATAAAAAATGTATTTTTAATTATTAAAACACAACAACAACAAACAAACGAAAAAACATATAGCGATAAATATTAATATGTATTTAAATACTGATGGTCTCGTTACTTGAAGTATTAATTGTGCTGCTATCAAAATGGTAAATTTAAATGCTAAAAACAATAAATGCGATAGCAAGTTCAGAAAGAGTAATCATAATTACCAAGATTTCTTGACAACATCAACATTCATACAACCATATAGAAATCCGGATTATAAATAAAATTACACTCAACTAGAGGTATATCAAGCTGTAAGAATTTATGGTTTTTTTTATCATTAATTGTTCTGAGAAAATGTTTTATGGAAAAAACGTTATGAACATCCATTAACTAACGAAAAAAAGCTAAGCATAATAGATGTTACTAAAATAAAAACGAATTTTTTTTACTATTTTAGTATTGCCTTGTCATTAAATGAGATACTTTTTTCTAACATCACCAAGACATGCATCAATATATAAATTTATGTTATCTAACGTGGTTGGAACTTTGCAATGCCAGTAAGAAAATAAGCTGGAAGTCTCATCAACAGATTGTTTGCAGATATTTGTTGGGTTTTTCATAACAGGAGTTGCCAGTCACACAGTGGAGTTCGTTGAGATGAGCTAGGTGTAAACATGCAAGGCAGCCATCAATCTGCTGTTCTCTCCACACTCTCTGTGAGCGATTTCTGGTGCTCGCACCTTAGAACGTGAGCGCATGGAATGATGCCTCGCTTCCCTTCGGATCATCAAGTTGTCAAGGCCTTACTGTCTTGGAGTAGAATTCACAAACAAGACGTAGCTTACGTTTCGTCGTAACAATTTTAGCCTTGGACTGTATTATTTGTTAAGTCCTAAGCTCTCCAAGCTGTGTTTATTTTCGTTCTTCCCTTCCGTTCTTTTATTATTTTAAATGTTCTATTGTTTTGATTAATTTTCGTCATTGATACTGTTATACCTGACGACTCTTTACTCCATCTTTCTGTCTCCTTTTTGTCTTTCTTTCTATCTCTTTGTTTATCTGCCCGCAACTCTCTCTCTCTCTCACACACACACACAAACACACACGTGCACATAATTTCTCTCTCTATCTCTGCCTTTTTTGTCTTTTAAAAAATATGTGGGTTGTATGGGTTGTGAGGTCAAGTCTGTTGAACCATTAAGATATGAAAATTTAACGTCTTCTTCTTAAATTCAGGAATAATGAAATCACTTCTTTTTCGAAAACAAACCCCACAAATCAAAGACATTTATAAACATCTTTCGGTGAACTCATTGTTGAAATTTCTTTAGAGTAACAACAAATAAACAACAATTAAAATGTGATGGTCTTTCAGTGTTAATTTCTAAAATCGAAGCAACCTTTTATAAGAATCTAAAACAATCGCAGTCAGAAAACAAAAGATGCAACGACAAAGCATCTAAACTGTTTCACATTAATAAAGTGTAAGGTAGATGCACTCAAATACACAGTTATTCTGCGTGGTTGGATTCAACTTGGTCTTTGTTATAATAGCAGCTGCTGATGTTGATCCAGCTACAAATGAGAGTGATGATAACGGTATATCAATACAATTCACACCACACGAGCACTCTCAATTAAAACCGTCTGTTTTATTTGCTGTTTTCCATAATAAGGCTGACATTATGTTCAATTGCTTTTTGTTTAAACTTTGATCCCTTTTATAGACGCGGCATCATCACATTTCATTGGTTTAAATATAAATCATACACCTATTCTAAGTAAAGACCAAAAAGTTTTCTTCTGAAAAAAATACAATTTACACTTAACAATAACATACCAACCTTTGGTTTATCATATAAAAATGTAGATTCGGAAAGGTCCAAATAGTCAATAGCCCAAAGACTGGACATTTTGTAACAGAACCTAACAGTAGCAAGGTAGACTCCAAATTATTACTTGGAATATAAAGTGTTCCTCAGCAAAAAAACGGCCATATAATTATCAAGCTCAAAACCCTGTAACCAACCAGGTCCTGTCTAGAGTGTCTGCAAGCCGCGATGGACTGTCTGGGCAGACGCTATGAAATCGGTAGTACACGTTTTTGTTGATGTAAAAAGTGAAAAAAAAAAAGAAAAAAAAAAGAAAAATATCTTGTGGAAAAAAAAGTAAAAAAAATTGAAGACATGGTAAAAACTATCTCCGTAATTATTAAAAAAAAAAAAAAAACTACCTAGACGAAGAATTCGAGGCAAAGAACAAGGTGTCAAAATGATTGATCGCAGTGAGTCTGGTTGGGTATATTTATCTGAAGTTTCTTTCCCCCTTTATTTAAAAAAGAGAACAAGATTCTATAAGATCTTTTACGGATAAAGTTAACTCTCTTCCCCCCATCTCTCTCACTCGTTCTCTCTCCCTCACTCTCTCTTTTCTTTCTCTCTCTTTTCGTTATCTCCGCTTGTGTGTTTGTCGATCTCTTGTATCTCTCATTTTCTCTCTTTATCAATCTATCACTCTCCCCCTCCCTCTCTCTCTCTCTCTCTCTTACATTCAATTTAAGTATCTTTAATATTTAAAAAAATGCCAAGGAATATCAAATATTCAAACTTTTTATTAGTATGTAATTCATCGTAATGCAACCGTATAGGTTAATTAGACTAGCCTAGTAATGTATAATCCGTTTTGAACGTTTACCTTTTGAACCCCCCCCCCCCTTTAGTATTGTACCTCAAAAACCCTTTTAAAAAAAGAGAATATTATTTTAGGTTACTTAAAGATTCGCAATGTTGACTTGCCTGTATTTAATCATTTTTATTTTATTGACAAAGTTCCACATAAAATATCCTATCATTTCATTTTATTATGTTCTCTTGATAAACACAAATTAGATAAGTTATTTTAACATTTGTCTATATATACTCTTTAAACAGAAAATATTTTTATACCATTTGAAGCACTTGTTCGGAGTTCAAAATTAATTGTATTCGTTGTTAATTTTTTTAAGCACAATGCTATCAATCAATACACGTGTGTAATTTTTGTCAGATTTGCTGCTGTTTTGCTCTTCCTGGATAACGATCCGTAAAGCAATTTACTTTTGAATGACATGAGGATTATTTAGGATATTAAGTATGTTTCTTTTTGGGGAATTTTATATAATGGTAAGACACATAATTCAAAAAAAAATAGTCATTTTACTTGATTGGTAGATAAAGGAAAAAGACAAAAAGCCAAAAAAAAACCACAACAACCCACATTATTTTATCACAGAAAACAAAATGAAAGGAATAATGAGGAAGATGAATGAATAAGATCGTAAAATAAAGGTTCAGGCGAAGTCAAATAATGGGAGGAAGTATCTTAGCCATCTGAGAAAGGTCAGGTATATTGTACTAATATGCAGATGAAGAGAGATATATAGATTGGTACAGAGTTCTATATAATTGGAAGTGTAAAGAGTAAGCGCGACATATAAAGACAAAGTACAGAGAGAGAGAGAGAGAGAGAGAGAGAGAGAGAGAGAGAGAGAGAGAGAGAAAGAGAGAGAGAGAGAAAGAGATATGACAGAGAAAGAGAGAGAGAGAGAGAGAGAGAGAGAATAAGAGAGAGAGGAGAGAGACAGAGAGAGAGAGAGAGAGAGAGAGAGAGAGAGAGAGAGACAGACAGAAAGAGAGAGAGTACACATCGGCTTGCGTGTGTGTGTGAGAAAGAAAGAGAGAGAGAGAGGGGGGAGAGAGAGAGAGGGGGGGAAGAGAAAGGAAAGAGAGAGTGCTTGCGTATGTGTGTGAGAGAGAAAGAAAGAGAGGGGGAGAGAAAGAGTGCTAAATTTTAATCAATAATATCGTAAAGTACTGATACAGCGTTCGGTAATACTTTATCTGCGTAAAGCTAAATCCTGACAGCAGGGAGGAAGTGCTGAACTGATGGTTTAAAAGCCCCTTTCAAGATTTTTGCATTTAACGATGAGCAGCAATCTCGTACTGTCAATCATAGTAATTGCAAATTCGAATACAAAAGATGTCGGAGACCCTCAATGACAGACCCATTGACACAATTCACAAATCATAGAGCAAAACTATATTATTATTGTATGCTACCATGATGTACTAGGTGGCAAAACAAAAGTAAATTATGCACCCGTCATAAAAAGAACAAACGTTTTACAAGAGCCTACCTTGTTAATGCTAAGACGATTATGTTGAATGATTCTTAAGTATGGTTGTTGTTGAGTTGGTTTAACGTCCAACATCAGCACTAGATATGCTATACTGTGGGCGGGCCCCATGACTGACGTCTGAAATTGTATGTGCTGCCACACACGAAACAGGGCGGTGATACCATGATTTTTGTCTCAACCAGTCACATGAAACTGACATCGACCCAACCAGTATGAAGCGACATTTTTCGTCGGAAGCCGATGTTCTACCCCAGGACCACCGCGCCTCCCCTTACATATGGTAGATTACAAATCGCTAATTATAAAAAAAAAAGAAAATATAATATAGATCTATAATTTAATTTTTTTTTATATCGAACACACACAAGCTTAGAGGTCTATACATGAAAATTGGGAAACTGAGCTTTGGTTCTTTGTTCTCTAAAACGTCCAACAATATAATGTGATAACAGAGGTATTATTTTCTTGCACTGGATGAACGGAATGTAAATACGAGTCATATCGATTAGACTAACGTAAAAAAACCCACACAACTAAAAACACTAACACTAAACATTAAACAACTCAAGTGTGTGCTGGGACGCCTGCGAGTGAGTCGATGCTGGCCCCAGGTCAGAAGCACAGATGGAACGTGAGCTGAGGAGGCATGCCTGGGGAATTAAGGCAAATCGGACGGTTGAGTTAGAGCAGAGGTCACCACCTGACACGATGCATTACTAAAAACATGCGCCCTGTTCCCGGATCGATAGAACTTATCTCCCTGGAGACCCACTTGTCTGGATGTCGTCTCTTGAAAAATCTTGATTTTACTTCAATTCAGAGTCAGGTTTTTTCTTCCTTATTTTCCCCACACACTAAGCGTAAAGTCCCTCGGACCAACCTTTTTTTTTTTTAACTGTATATTGATTTTGACGAACATTTGAAAGCAAGATTCTCTAAAATCTTCTATTGAGTGAATGAGTTTGTTTTTTACGGCACGTCAGCACATTAACGCCTAAGTTGTATCTGTTATTGACTTTAGGTTTTAAATCTCAGGCAAAACATGAAATGTAAAAGATATAATTTGTGTCGTAAGTACAACGTTTACGATCTTAAGAGTAAGAACGTTTACAAAGAGATAATTATAAGGTATTATGGCGTTCTAATTAGGAACCATATTTTTGCACTGTGGTTTATACGTCAGTATGCAGTTGTTAAAAACCCATAACATCAAAGATGCATAAATAACTAGATAAATAAGAAAACAACAAAAAAGTAACAGCCTGCTTTGTAGCACATTATCATAGCCTTACAATGAGACAATGAATTGTTAGAGTTCCTCTCAGTGAAGAAACTATGTCTCTATTCTATTCTACATCTCCAAACGTTGGCAAGAAGAATCGTATTCGGCGACGAAATCCAAGACTCATAAACTCTGACATGGTTTTACGTACTTGCTGCCACACAGAGACAGACTGACACCAAAATTTTGTGGTTTGATCATGGAAAGATCCCGAATCGTACATTTTGGAACCGCCTGCTCTATCAGTAGCCCACCCCCTCCCCCTGACCAAACACACACACACACACACACAATCCAACCCACATACACATGCAATATAGAGAATAGAGAATCAATGCCAAGCTTTATTAATTTGGCTTTTTGTTGCCATAACACTCAAGGAAACCAGTTATCAACGTAGAATGGCCCACTAGCCTCAGTATAAACACACCTGCGATTTATTGTAGAAAGTGCAATATGTGCGCCAAAGATGTTGATTCCTCGTGCAAAGTCGCATTTCGTCGGGTTTTTTTTTTTTTGGATCATGATAATCTGATTGAATGAGACAAAATCCTGGTATTCTAGCCTTGTCTCTATGTGGCGTCACGTAAAATAATCACTAGCAGTCTTAGGCCAAGTGGCTGTATTTATACGCAAACATGCCATTGTTGCAATACTTTTTTTTAAATCATCATAATCATCAGTAATTTGTTGTTATAATGAAGAGCATCCATAAAGAAGGGTGTGGAATGGATATTAAATAATGACTAAACCAGAAAGGTACAGATCAAGAATAGCAAAATGAAATAATTTATTGTCTCTAAAAAGCTAAAACTAATGTAACACTAAGCGGTCAATAGCAGGTAAAACATTTCTTTGGGGCGAAAAACTTTGCCTTTTATCTTCATCACAATCGGTAGATTCCTGGTTCAATCATTAGACAAAATTAGGCTAACTCAGCAGTGCAAGGGTGAAGTCACAAAGTTCTCACTTTTGAGACTGGTAGCCCAAAAGATAGTTTTCGTTGAACTATCAGATGATAAAAATGGAAATTATAATGTGGGAGTGGCTCTATCCCTTTACAGAAGGACCGCAGCTTAAACCGAATTAACTGTGTATTCTAAATACACAAAACGCAGTCGGAGCATGGGCAGTGCAATACTATACAATGTATTTTGAATCCGCCAAACAAACATTGAGCATGAATAAGTACAAACATAGTTTTGAGCTGGAGCATCTTCAAAATGAAAAGTGATTCCTCTTAATGTGAACTACCATATGAAAAAAGGAAAAATGTCGCAAGAGTGCATAATAACATATACATTTATGATTCTTTCCGATTCAAGCTTAGTATCAGACAAGGCAGACTCAAAGATCGCACAGATCACATGTTCATGAATAGAAAGATTAAGTTGATTGCTTAGCATCCGTAGACACCACTATATAGGCTATGTTGTGGACAGATCTCAAGACAGATGTTTGAAAGTGTTATCTTATGCCACTCAAAGACAGTTCGGAAATACAATTATTTCTGTCTCAGCCGGGTCACTGTATACTAAAATCGACGCAACCAGTAGCGGATGAAATCAGACAAATTACGTTTTTTCCATCGATCGTGGGTTTCGAACCAGGACCTCCCGATTGGCAGACTAACGGTCACTATACTAGTCACACGATCACGTAGTAGGTAGTCGACGGTCGTGTAATTTTATGTAGTCTGCTTGCTAAGCTGAACTTTCTCGGTGGCATCCTTGGTGTTCGTTAGGTTTCCTTCGCCACAGCTTTTGGAGTACAAAGGTATGCCATACCACCTGGCGACTCATGCAAAGACAGAACAATGCATTCGTGCATTCTGAGAAACTGGGAAAAAAAGAGATAAGGAGATGATGTTTTTGTTCACATTTAATTATTTTAACATTTGTCTCATACACTGTAACCTTTGTAGCCAGGGAGAAAGAGAGCGTACGAGCCGTTTTGTTATATGACTGATTTATTTGACTTTATGCTCATTTCTAATCCTCAGTTTGGCCAATAACCTAATCATCAGTAAGGTTACAATCGCAATGCAAATAGAAAAAGGTTTATTAAATTTACATCACTGTTTGCTATGCGTGTAGACATCCCCCCTCAGCTAACCTACCTTTAAGAGCAAAAAGAAAAAAGGAACAATATACATCGTAAAAAAATAGAAACATTAAGAGTAAAGAATTCAAGTTGTATGTTTTCACTTAAATATATTTCAAACTAGACAGTTTTCAAGTATTGCTGAGAGTAAAAATTGAAAAAAAGAGATAGAAGCCTACAAGACAGACGCCCCAGATAATTTTATAAAATCAATATTTAGATCAAGCTTTGTCACGTCTAGTATCAAGAACTCGTTCAGCACCCAATGGATTTAAGGTAAAACTTGTGACAGTATAGAGAGGAAAAATGATTGTTGACAATCCGCGGTAAAGAAGTTAGAGAGAGAGAGAGAGAGAGAGAGAGAGAGAGAGAGAGAGAGAGAGAGAGAGAGAGAGAGAGAGAGGGGGGTAAAATTGGTGGAGATATAATGAAAGGGAGCATGAGATAAAAAGTGAGAAATAGTGAAAGAGAGAGAGAGATAGATAGAGAGAGAGAGAGAGAGAGAGAGAGAGAGAGAGAGAGAGAGAGAGAGAGAGAGAGAGAGAGAGAGAGAGAGAGAGGCAGAGAGACAGCTTGAGGTTCAGTTCTATCAATGGTGAATAAATTGTACAGACTGATGCTTGTTTGGACATTTAAGGAGGTACAAATTGTTAAAATGGAATGTTATTGATCAAAGATGTGGGTGAAAAAATGAAAATATGGCGTAGTGGAATGAGTAATGAGAGACAGACAGACAAACAGACAGACAGACAAACAGGCAGACGTACAGGGAGACAGACACAAACAGACAGACATACAGAGTTAGAGAGCACTAAAGAGAAAGAGAGAAAGAGACAGAAACAGGCAAACAGTCAGACAGAGATGGACGGACAAACAAACAAACAGACATACAGACAGAGAGCACTAAAGAGAAAGAGAGAAAGAGACAGAAACAGGCAAACAGTCAGACAGAGATGGATGGACAAACAAACAAACAGACACACGGAACACAATTTAAAGTCATATCATAACTTCAAGTTGGCCAAAACCTTAAATCTGTTTCACCAATTAATATTCTTCTTTTTTTCTATATTCATTCAAGCTACCTAGCCATTCTCTCGGACACGGCGGGCGCTACTCTTTGTTTTTTCCAGGTCCAGGTTCCATCTCATTCACTTATCTTTTTCTTCGGCCACGCTTTGGAACTTAGCCAGACTCAAGTGGCTCTATCTTAGTACAACACAGTACACCGTACCCCATTACTGTGATTGGACGGAGTCGGTCGGATTGAATCACACAATATAGTAATCTCCAACCGCGATACAATTTCTACTTCATAGAATATAACATAATATTTTTCTGTTAAGGAAATTTAAATATAAATGTTAGGTGTGCATAAAATATACACCTATTCATATATCTATATCTGTATCTATTAATCTATTTATCTATCTATCTATCTATCTATCTATCTATCTATCTATCTATCTATCTATCTATCTATCTATCTATCTATCTATCTATCTATCTATCTATCTATCCATCCATCCATCATCTATCAATCTATGTATGTATCTATCTATCTATCTATCTATCTATCTATCTATCTATCTATCTATCTATCTATCTATCTATCTATCTATCTATCTATCTATCTATCTATCTATCTATCTATCTATCTATCTATCTATCTATCTATCTCTCTTTCTCTCTATCTATCTATCTATCTATCTATCTATCTATCTATCTATCTATCTATCTATCTAACTATATATTTATTTATCTACCTACATGAAAAACGTATCGTTCTTGAGTTGGTATTTTTCGATAATAATTATCCCGTAAAGATACAAACACTTAGTGGCGTCGTCTGGTCCCGAACTTGGGGATTCAGCCCCACCCTATTGTTTGGGCGAGTTAAGCATTAGTATTGCTCAATCTATTTTATACATTATGCAGTTGGTTTTCTAATTACACTTCTTTCCAATAAAATTAATTTGACTATTAATTGATAGCTCATAATAATAACATACTGTCATCCCAGTCAATCCTTTAGCTCTATCACGGTATTCAGGACAGGCTCAAGTCCTGTGAGATCTCGCTTCTTGCAATTGACTCGTACATGTACATCTAATTGGTTGTAGTATTTTAATAATTCTACTACAAGCCATCGTTTCAAACACCACGGAACTCCTGTAGAAATATACTTTTTTTTAAATTGGGTCTTGACCTTTATTTGGCCCAAACTTTATTTCTCACAGATACAATAAACACAGCAGCTTGCCTGGCATACTTATCCCTGTTGCAGTGTCTAGTAACGTTAAAATGAAATTTTTGACGGTTTTGTCCCCGCCTATATACCATTAGGCGCATGGCCTGACCCAGTGGCCTGAAAATATATTTGTAAACATGGATCCTCCCGCCTTATACACTACTGATGCATTAATATAGATTTGAAAGTTTTACTCCGGTTTACTTGCCAGATAACGCATTATTTTGTTAAATTGTGCTGAAGTGTAGATTTTAAAGGATCAGACATGTTTCAATTTAATTAACAATGAATAGGGTTGGATATTTAATTAAAAACTGCGCCATGTTATTAAATTGCCTTATTGTGTAAAGTTGGCACCCTGTTAGCCAGTAGCCATTGTATTTTTCTCATTCTGTATAACTCTTAAATAGAAATAAAAAACCATTTAATCCACTTTGCTTTCTACATGAAATTTTGAACAGGGAGTGAATATTGTTTATGAACCGGACCTTAAAGATTTGAAACATAATCAGTAGTGTTGTAAGGATTGATTACAAAACTGAAATTAAAAGACTCCGCGGAAAGCGATGACAAACACAGCAAGTCAGCTGCACCGCCCAGGCGCCCATTTGAGTATATTTGAATTTTGATTCAGTTAATTTTGCCGCACAAAAACCCAGGACATCGCCTGACCACAATATTGTCCACTATGAAGATCTAACCAATAGCAGAATAAGGCAAAATCATTAAAGCCATCAATGATATGGAATAAATGGGCTTATTTTACGTGATTATAATGAGAGAGGAAACCTACAGATATAGAAATATTTCTCGAATGGTTCAGTATGCTATGTTAAAGTAGTAAGAGGTGGGGTATTCTTATGAGTAAGGTTCCTGAATTGCAATAATTATGATTCAAACGCCTAAAGATTAACATATTTTGCTGGATTTTTTTACATCATTCTGTCGACAAAAGTAAAAAATTGCATTATTTGTGTTGCTTGAAAGTCGTTTTTAAGCTCAACATGAAACAGGTTGGCTACGTTGGAAACTTTGACGGCACTCTGGATACTGGTCAAACCCATGCGTTTTTCAACCCACCCGACGCTACTGTAAACACTAGTGCTAATCGTGCTGCAATTGAACTAATCGACATCTTGATTGTTTTGGTCAGAGATGTATTCCAAATTCAGAAACAAAGATCTGGACCCTAATGAATGCCAGTGTGTGCGTTGTGATGAGACATACGCTGTGAGAGCAATTCTATTAATGTGTGTGGCTAACATCTCTGTAACTTGTGCCTCAATTGGACTTTTAAACATTCCTGATTTTGTCTTTTTTCCCATCACTGTTGTCCAAATTCAGAGACATAGAACTAAAACCAATTATTACCACCGTGTAAGCGGTGCATGTGAAGTACTTTGCAAGAGCAATTCTAAACGCACACATAGTGATTTAAGCGTGTGTCTTACATCCGTTCTTCTTACACAGTTAGGCAAATTAAGGAATATAGCATTTTTGACTTTTTTTGGCCACCGCTGAGGTCCAGATTCAGAGACACAGATCTGAAACCCGCTGAATTATGTACCATTTTGTGCGCTGTGCTTGTGACGGACGGTGTGAGAGCAATTCTAGACGCACACATAGTGATTAATTTGTGTGTTTTACATACATTTTTCTTATACAGTTAGGAAAACTAACAAAATAACATTTTGCCACTACTGTAGTCCAAATGCAGAGACACAGATCTGAAAACCGCCGAATTATGTACCATTTTGTGCGCTGTGCATGTGACGGACGGCGTGAGAGCAATTGTAGACGCACACAGCGCTTAAAGTATGTGTGACTAACAACTCCAGGGACCAGATGTGCGCACACGAAGTTGAAGGAAAGCCCCGAGCCTCTGCACAGTCCTGTGAGAGAGTCTCCCGGGGCAGTTTCCTCTGGACAAGGCTTCCGGTCCGCGGGTAATGTGACAACTTAGGGCTATCGATTTCAGCCCAGCTTGCCGGTTCTGTCCGACTGTCTGTCCACTGTACACCAGGGAACGTCTTGCGATATGCACGGCGAGAACGTATGGCGTAATCGCTCCCCTTGGACAATTAGGGTAGTTGTAGTTGTAGTTGAGTTGGTTTAGCGTCCAACACCAGCACTATATAGGCTATATTGTGAACGGGCACCAAGACGGACGTTTGACAATTATTGTATGTGCTGCCACACACGAGACAGGGTGGGGATACCAAGACTCCTGTCTCAGTCGGTCACATTAACCTGACACCGACACAACCAGTAGAGATCGACATCGCCAGGGCTCGAACAACGGACCTTTTGCATCGGAAGCCGATGTCCTACCCCAGGACCACCGCGCCCTCTCCCCCCGCCCCTCCCGCCACTCTTTGGACAAAGGATTTTCTCCTAGGTAATTGGCTCCGTAAGTCAAAACCAGTGACATAATTGGACCCCGGTGCACATTCGCTTTCTGCCGTCTCCGTTTTCGCTATGGGACCCATTCTCGCAATGCCTGTAGTGTACGGGGCCCGGGATCACGCAGTAAGAAGGCATGTGATCCAGCCCTTGGATCGCAGATAAAACAGGGGCTGCTGCTTGTCTACTACCCTTGAGCAATGAGAGACTTTTGGTCACTGCTTACTCTTCTCTGATTAGCTTTCTGTAGTAGTTCGATTGGGTTGTTTGCCAATTTGCCTATCTGCATAGGTACACATTCATGGATGGACTCTCAACACACTATCTTTCACCGGTTTTGTCAATATAAGTTACGCTTCTTAGTTTCTATAACGCTTTATGTCTTTCTCTGTCCGTAAAAAATGTGTTTGTCCCTCTCATACTTTCACTCTACATTTGTCTCTCCATCTCACACACTTCCTTTGTCTCTGCCCCCCCCCCCTGTCTTTCTCTGTCTTTGTCTCTGTCTGTCTCTCTGTCTCTGTCTGTCTGTCTGTCTGTCTGTCTGTCTGTCTGTCTGT
>RQTK01000238.1:354018-369203 GCA_003991915.1 Elysia chlorotica | reverse complement strand
AACAATAATAATAATAATAATAATAATAATAATAATAATAATAATAATAATAATAATAATAAATAAAAATGAATATAGCAATTATAATAATTTTAATACTAACACAAATTCTTTGACCTATAGTAAAAGAACATAATTAAACATAACTTTTATTTTAAAAAGGAAAAATCTCTTGGCAAAATGAGTAATAAAGCATTTTTAAAATAATGTAAACAACGTTGGTATTAATATTAACAATAGAGAAGTTTGCAAATCTCGTAAGGATACAGCAAATTAAGGCGCTGTTTTTGCTCATTTTTAGTATATTTTCTACATTTTTATTGTGCTGACTCTAATATACTTTTTTCAAGTTACAAGACTTTGTATTACCTAAAGCTCCTTCAACGCTAAAAGACTAAAAATTTGTACAAAAAAAAAAATGTGTACTCATTTGAGGAGAGACGAAAATTACAGTGCGCGAAAATGCTAGGGGCTAGTCATTTTATGTAAACCCGATTGACTGATCTGTGATTCAAAACTTAAGGGGTGTTAGTAGTGTGTGTATGTTTTAGGGGGGGGGCGTTCTAGCTGTAACCGGTGTCTTCATCAATCGAAAGCCAACCAAATTCATATTTATTTTCCCCAAAAAATATAATGTATGTAGAGGAAAGGGAAGAAGGTTTCAGTCTCTCGCATTCTCATTTATTCATAATTTAGTACATTGTATCCTGAAGGGGTTACATTGAAGTTACGAAGTAAACGATGAAAGGATTATTATAAAGAATATAATTGATAAAAAACACCACCAACAACAAACAAACAAAACAAAAATAAAGAAACAAATCGTCAAAATAAAAACAGAAAAAAAACTAACCACCAACCGAACATAAAAAACAGCAGAGAATACAAAATAAAACAACAACAAAAAAGTAACAAATAAAAATAAATACTCTGACTTTCTTACCTTTGAGTATTTGTTCATTGACACTAAAAAACCATTAAAACATAAACAGATTTTTAATCGGTACTGGCGCGTTAAATTTCTCTTGAAAAAAAAATCAATTAATCACTAAGATACAGTCCTACTAACATTCATACAGTTATAATGAAATAAAACTCGTAAAAAAAAAAAAAAAAAGAAAAAAGAAACAAAAAACCCTGTTTAAGCAGTTTTAATAGAAATAATTTTTAACTGGTTTAACTTGATAACAACACTGCGAACAATGTATGAAGTCTAATACCTTTTTGTTACAACGTAACTGATCGGGTGTAGGCAAATGTGCATGTCTGGTGAGGGGACCAAAAAGCGTGAAGCCTATGTCCTTTAAAAAGCTTGTAGCCTAAGTCCTTTAATAAACTTGTAGCCTATGTCTTTTGTATAATTTCAGACGCGTAAAAACATGCCTGCCCCTGTCGCCTTCCATCCACTAACGCTATTGATCTTTCTCACTTTCCAGCCGCAGCAAAACTGACCTCCAGAGACCCTCTCCCTCTACCATTCTTCTCTTGTCCCTCTCCTTTTTATTCTTCATTTTTTTCTGTTCCTATTCCACAACACTCCTCCCTCTTCACCCTTTCCAGCTGCCTTTAAACCCTATCTACTGGAAAGCTCGGAGTCTCTCTCTCTATCTCTCTCTCTCAATCTCTATCTATCCCTGACTCTCTCCTCTCTCCTCTCCGCCTCTCTCTCTTAGTGGTCTCAGCTTGACCGCAGCAAGAATCTTTGACCAGGGGCTTAAAGACACGCCACTCGCCCCTGGCATTGCCTTTGTTGTCCAGCAGCTCGTATCCATGGCAACACATCATACATGTGAGATCTAAATGACTGCGGGCGAAATTATAAATTGTTCAAAAAACCCTGTTTAAGCAGTTTTAATAGAAATAATTTTTAACTGGTTTAATTTGATAATTACACTGCAAACAATGTATGAAGTCTAATAGGGTCGCCTTTTTGTTACAACGTAACTATTTGGGTGTAGACAATTGTACTTTTCTGGTTTTTTTTTTTTTATTATGTCGGTTTTCATGAGGGGACCAAAAACCCTGAAGCCTATGTCCTTTAGAGAGTTTGTAGCCTATGTCCTAAAGCTTGTAGCCTATGTCCTTTATAAAGCTTGTAGCCTCTGTCCTTTAAAAAGCTTGTAGCCTATGTCCTTTAAAAAGCTTGTAGCCTATGTCTTTTAAAAAGCTTGTAGCCTATGCCCTTTAAAAAGCTTGTATCCTAAGTCCTTTAATAAACTTGTAGCCTATGTCTTTTGTATAATTTCAGACGCGTAAAAACATGCCTGCCCCTGCCGCCTTCCCTCCACTAACGTTATTGATCTTTCTCACTTTCCAGCCGCAGCAAAACTGACCTCCAGAGACCCTCTCCCCTCTACAATTCTTCTTTTGTCCCCCTCCTTTTTATTCTTCATTTTTTTCTGTTCCTATTCCACAACACTCCTCCCTCTTCACCCTTTCCAGCCTGCCTTTAAACCCTATCTACTGGAAAGCTCGGAGTCTCTCTCTCTCCCTCTCTCTCTCTATCTCTCTCCCTCAATATCTATCTATCCATGACTCTCTCCCTCTCTCCTCTCCGCCTCTCTCTCTTAGTGGTCTCAGCTTGACCGCAGCAAGAATCTTTGACCAGGGGCTTAAAGACACGCCACTCGCCCCTGGCATTGCCTTTGTTGTCCAGCAGCTCGTATCCATGGCAACACATCATACATGTGAGATCTAAATGACTGCGGGCGAAATTATAAATTGTTGGTCAAATGCTCTCTTCGATAACTAAGAGGATCTATAATTAGAAGTTTAATACGACGGCAAAAAGTCTTTTTCTTTCAATTATCTTTGTAATAACACGTTGTATTTATCATTACTCAAATAATTAGGTCTTTTATACTAATTAATCTTCTCAAAGATAATTTATTGAATAGATTTAATGTACTATCTATTTATATGTGTAATATTCATCTATATTTCTATATACTTTTAATTTCTTAATTGATTCAATTTTCTAATACCTTTCTATTTATTCTCTGAACCTAATTTACTTTTGGCAACGTAATAATTTTCACCGCAATACATAAATTTGTGCATCTCTTGGCACTGATATTAGGGTAAAACTAGTTCTTCGGATCAGTTTAATTTCCTAATACTTACTATGTGAGAATTAAATCAAGGTTAATTTCTCAGTAGATGTATATATACTTATACTATTATGAAAGAATCATATCAGAAATTCACAGGGTTTTTGTGTGTGTCTTATATAGCGAATTCCTGGATACTATTTACCCAGTTGGTGAATGAAAAATATGTATGTCTAGAAAAAAATGTATTTTTTTCGAACCTTCAGTAAAAATATTTTGATTAAAGATAATAAAAAAATTATTTCAACATCGGTATTTATCTTATATTTCTAGTCACATTTGATAATACAAAGCCAAAGCCATAATCAATTTTCAATCTATCAATTTCTACCCTTTTTCATTTTCGTCAACACTAAATTTACTTTTCTTTTCTGTTTTTTTCCGAATAGCGACAAATATATTAAATTTTCATATGTTAATAAAAAAATTTCTAAACGAAATTATCACGAGTTTCGAGATGGAAGCCACATCAAGTTTGCAGTGTGAGAATGTGTGCGCGCGTGTGTGTGTGTGTGTGTGTGTGTGTACAGCGTAGCAAAATTCGGAACGTTCGCTTGCAACCATAACAAGAAAATACCCTTATACAATGTACAAAAGAAGTAAATTGTTGATTAAGCATCATTATAATGGAATTAAACTTTTCCCAACATTAGTGAACTGATTCGGTTCAAAAGATTAAAATTAGTACTGGTTTTGTACATACATTACACAAATCAACGATTTTCTAGTAAAGGCTTACATAAGCCAAATACAAACAGAACATGTTTATCATAACTTATTACTCCATTATGTTTTTACAATTGCTTTATATATGTGAGTGGGAAAATGTTACAAAGCCACCTTATATTGCTTTAGGCTGCTATCGGCTAAAATATCGGCTAGATTCATAAAAAGAAGTATTAACGCAGCATTTATCCACACCTAGAGTAAGTATGACATGAGATAGAAAGCTTAGATCTTAAAATACAAAGATACTTAAATTGATCATTGGTTAGCGCTATCCTATTAGCTATTTTTTTCTCTTTTTTTCTCTCTCTCTCCCTCACTTACTCTTTCACTTTCTCACTTACTATCTCACTCTCTTTTATCCCCCTCTCTCTCTTTCATAACTCCTCTGTTTATGTGTCTCTGCGTCTGTCTACCTGTCTCAGTATCAATGTCTCTCTCTGCCTCTTTCTCCCTCTCTCGCTCACTCTTTCGACCCCTCTCTGTTTATATAACTCTTTATACATCCTTTTACTCTACCAATTTTTCTTTCGCTGTCAAAATATTTTTATCTAAATACCTTTGCTCTACGAGATTCTCTTGCAAATTTGTCTTCTCACACCAACTCAAATGCAGCCGCAGGAGTCATAATAAAAAAAGACAACAACAACAACAAAACAAACAAACAAAGATCATAACAACAACAACAACAACAACAACAAAAGGTTTAAGCAATTTTCTTATAATATTATAATAAGAGTACACTAAAGATCAATATTAAAGAGTTCTACAATTGGCAAAGCGGATGTTGAAGTACGAGCGAAATTGTTTTTCCCCATAATTATTATTGTCCTTGGCACCTTCAATAGATACTTTGGAAACGTCTATTTCTGAATCCAATATAAAATAATATGCAAAATGAAGAGACTCTATTTTGAGGGTCTTGGTGTGGCTAGACCAGTAGGTAGAGAGTGGGCCTAAAGAGTTGGAGGCCCGGGGTCCAATCTGCAGCTATTACCTTATAATGATTGGTTTCTTGATACTATCTCTAATTATAATTGTAATATTCTTTTCAAATCTTAAGGCGCGTAAAACTAATTATATATTTTGTACTTAATTGTGATCAAACTATACATGTTTGAATCTGCATTCAAGTAATTAAAAAATAGTTGTTATAGAAATTGTTGAGGCTAGCCTGGAAAACGATTGCTTCAACTCATTCACATGTCTTTTTTTTTTTTCTTTTTCTTTTTATATTGCACACTGATATGACAAAAAAAAAACAAACAATCTTATTTGCATTATAACTGATTCAGTTTGGAAAAAAAAAGTTCAATGGGGAAAATACCTGAAAATCTAGACAAACAATATAAACCTCCCACTGCCTCTGACCTTGGCTGTCTATTTACATTTCATAAACGTTGAGTAATGAGAAAGCTAGATCTGGAAAATAAACCCGAAGAAAAAAACAGGAACTGTGGGGCGGAAACAGGAATACGTCCTGACGTCAACTGGTGCCGTAATGGAGACGTTGCGCTTCGCTCGTGCCCGGATGTCAACACGACATCTCATAAATATGGAGATTCCAGACCCGCCAGCCCCTGCCGCCCTCGACTATTAACCTCATGTAATGATCAGTACAAACCGGGCTAATGATATTGTTTAAGCTGCGGTGCCGCCGAGTCTCTGGCTTCGGTTCCCACACTCAGAATTACATGTATTCTGCTGAACTTTGAGGTTAGTCACACGGCCGGGAGGAGACATAAGTTCTTTTAGAGGTTTTAGTTGTTTTGTATACGCAAACATACACACACATACGCACTGATCAAGAATGAACGACATTTCTTAAATATAATAGTTTTTTTTTTCATTCTCTTTTATTCGGTATCTCATTTTATATACCGCGTTTACGTTTTTGTTGTTGGTTTTTGGTTACGCTTTAAATAAGGTTCTGTTTTCCATTACGAACCAAATCAAAAACATAAACAGGGGATATAAACAACACACGTTTTGGAGTTATTTTCGAATCATCCTATTATGTTTTGAAAACATCGTTTGAGAACTAGGGTTTCACTTAATAAATCAAGCAGAATTGGCGATGATGTTTTTCGTACTTTTGATTTTTTCGTGGTGCAAATCAATATATGTCTATATAATAAAATATATATTATATAAACAAAAAAACAACAAAAAACAAAAAAAGAAAAAAACAGATCCTGGAGATGACAAGTGCGTTTTTACATTAGTGGAGATTAATTAAAAAAAGAAAGTTTCCTTTTAAAATCGATGATTCATATGTGTCCTTTTTTCAAATCATTCCTCTCTCTATCTTTCTCCTTCCCTTTTTTTTTTACCAAGTACTCCTTTATTATCTTTCACTTTATTTACATATTATTTCCTCTAGCTACATCATTCTATAACTTCATTCGCTTTTGTTCGCATACAGTGTGTCTCACAATTTCTTTCTCCCTCACTCTTTACCGCTTTTTACCCTCTTCTCTTTTTTTCTTTTTATTTCTATCAGCCTCTCTTTATCTTCCTCATTTACATTCTCTTTCTTACCTACGGAGCTAAGCATTGTGCCCTATGATTTTCCCGCTGTGCACTCTTGTCAGAATTGATGCATAGATGTCATCTTGATGAAAGCATGCATGTATTTGGGACACCGCTCATGAATAATATTACAGGCTCGTCACTGTGGTGTGGAAAATATTTAAACCAGGCATAGACCAGTATCTTATATGACGTCACTCTCTAAAACACACACACATTTGATGTTATTTCCTCTGTAGAATTAACAAAATCAAATATAAACTTCATGTAAAAAGTATATTTAAAAGGTAAAGTTAGCAAGAAACAAATTAAGCATTCAAACCTTAATGCAAAAGGTTTTAGCTCTTATGTTGTATTTTCTTTCCTTCTGACCTCAAAAGATAATTCCTATCTGTCAAAACTCATAAGAACTCATCAATTGTAAATATTGAAATCAGAGATTCTTTTTCAATCTATCATATCATTTCATCTGTAAAATCATTGTACGCAATTTTTTACAATTATAATAAATATTCTATTACAAAATTACAGAACAATCAATAACATAAGGTGAGGTAAATAACACATAGTCCAAGATTGGTACCATAATGGTATAACTGACTTGTTACGAGTAATTTTAAACTTTTGATACCAAATTCTTTAACCCCAGCGGCGCTTTGAAAGTCGCCCGAACGGCCAGATGACCAGTCTGGGACTGGCATGGGTGACTGGGTGTGTAAAAAAGGGTGTGGCAGAGAGAGAGAGAGAGAGAGACAGAGACAGAGACAGAGAGAGACAGAGAGGCGTGAATAGGAAAAGAAGAAGGAGAAGAAAAAAAAAAACAAAATTCAGAAGTTATAGCTAACAAACACATCATAGTGAAAACTAAAAAAAATATGGAGGAAACGATCAACAGTGTTTAGAAAACAAACTGAAATAAATAAAAATAATAGAAAGGATTTTGTGAGGTCCAGGGTAAAACCAACGACAAGAGACACAGATAAAAGAAGAAAAAAATATGCAAGCAAGGAAAAAGAGGTATGGATGAATGATAGAGAGGTAAAGATAGAGGTAGCGTAATAAGAAGACCTATCTTCCCTGATGTAAAGTTGTGTAATGAGGAGCTGGTGTGAGTATTGATTGCGCGGCGATCAAGTCCTGGGCTCGGTATTTCCCCTCCCCCTCACCAGCTCCAGACACACACACACTCCCTAATGGGCCAATAGTAATTATCCCTGCCAGTCACATTCGATATTTTGTGTTTCCAAGGAAACGGCCCAACAGAAAGCTTAGAGTTTTTTGCGCTAGGTAAGAGACTACCATTATGAATGTCGGCTACTACGTTTTCGTCTTTTACAAGTGAGGAAATATTTACAGAGATGACTCGGGTGATGAAACTTAATCTCATTGAGAAAACTGTACTCGCTTTTCCTTAATTGTCTTTCCTTTTTATCCAATTTTCAGATTATCTCGATACAAGTGTAGCGTGATTTCACAAGTGTTTAAGAGACGGAATGTCCGTTGTTTAGTAGGTAGAATGTATATGAGCCGATAGATATAAACAAGATTGAATAAGAAAAGGGAAGAGAAAAGGGGTATGAAAGGCAGAGAAACAAAATTAAGAAATGCCAGAAAATATTCATTGAATTAACACACAGCCGAAGGTAAAAACAAAAATAAGAGCTGACCAAATCTCGGTCAGTTTTCTATTTTTCAAATTAAGATATCTTTAATTCTACTTTTCCCCCTTATACCATGGTGTCTACTTCAAGGACAAAAACATCCCAATAGAAAACAAAATGAAATTTGAATTATAACACAAATGTATTTTTGTTACTCAATGTCATAAATTATTGCTGAATAGATTTTGGTGAAAAGACATGGGGCAGTACTAAAACATTCCTGGTTTGGCTACTGATTAGCCTTAAGCGTTACCTAGGTAACGCAAAATATTGACAATTTTGTTGTTGAAGCGATTTTGATCTCCCACGCACTGGTTAAGCCTAAAAAGCGTGCTCTTTCCTAAATAAAACTACATTGACAGTGATTGTCAGTTTAAAACAGTTAAATGCTGTGAATCTTGTAGTGATTCCTAGCGACTATACAGTACCAGTCTAGAAGAATTTTGTAGAAATGGAGTGCTGGCAATATTAAATTACTGTTTTAAAACTTTTATGTACCCAGCATTAAAGAAACAAGTCAATTTCTTTGCCTCGAAAGCACGTGTTATGCAAACAATATCGACCTCATATTTATTCTTTTAAAAGCCATTCAAATAAAATGACATAAGCAACTGGTTTCATAAACCTCGGACTAGTCGGTGTGTTACTAAACAGTTTCTATAATAATTAGCTGTACTCGAAATGATCGGTGTGAGTAGTGGATTTTTCTAGTCTTTGAGTTCAACAGGCCGTGTTCCAATCGATTCTGCTGCCTATTCAGAAGACCTAATTGGTGATGGTTGCCACTCGAGCAAATACATCGCTATCTCAAGTTAATGACTGGAGTAATCTCATGAGAAAACATGATGCTTTCCTCTCGTTGAAAATCGTAATTGAAGCGAAACGCGCAAAGTTTTGAGAATAATATACGAACTGGATTTAAAAAATAACCAAAAACATTTTTTTCAAAATGTGCCTTCTGTTAGTTGATCAATTTGTATAGTTTTAACAGTAAGCTGTTGTTAAAGCAAACAAAACAATCTTGTTAACGGCTCAAAATGGATAAGAGGAAGACAAAATATTTTATAGCTGAGTTAAAACAATTCGGAATTGCATCTGATCCTCCATTACGTTTTTACAAAGTTAGCGTTTCACTGAAATCATCGCTATAACACAGCACAGATCGTTCAAACAACATCGTGTCATTAATTGGATATAGAAATAGTAAACAAATTTTCCACTTTGCTGATAAGCGTCAAGATTTTCACATTTTAAACAAATTATACAATTTTAAATACATAAGAAGCGATATTTACACCAACATGTGACTTAAAAACTCTTGATGCAAAAATTTAATGCACATTTGTCCACACGCCATTCCATGATGAATGAACGATTGGCGATTCTGCATAAATTAACCTGCTAAAGAAAAAAGTATATTGGTACCAACCACAAAACTAAACACCCCATGGCTGACATGTCCGAAAACTACTGAGTTCAGAAAAAAAGTTGTATTAAATGTGATATTTATACTTTTAGAAATGGAAAAAAAGGTTGCTTGGGAATAACATTTTTTTTTAAATTATTGATGGAAAATAATCAGTGAAGATACATTCGGATATTGGTCTCTCTGTGTGATCAACGAATGGCGGTAGATTTTAAAGAACTTCCTTAAGTTTTATCAGTAATTACATGTATGTACCCTGTAGTTTACTGATTTACTTGACTATCTCAAATCATATATAAGGAAAAATTACTCTGCCATTTCCTCCTTAGCACACTTAATGTAATGAACAAAGTTTATTTTTATGTAATTTCTGTTTGACTAAATAAACATCATTGCTTTTTATAAAGAATGAAATCATGACTATTATATTTAGTATATTTATTTCTCATTTTCGTTCTTCTTCATGAAAAACGATTAATGTTTTCTCTTTTTTTCTCGCTATCTTGTTTTCTTGGATGTTTATTCATCTGTTTAGTTTAGACAAGCCGAAAGCCTATATATTTTGAATTGATTTGAAATCCTAAGAGGTGCACTATGGCAATTTTTACATTTGTGTTGCTCTTTTGTCTTAAACCAATAGTACCCTTAAGACGTAATGAAAATATTTTCTGTTTCACCTCATCAATGCGAAGGCAATATCTCTTCCATGATCTGCTGCACAATGCTCCAAACTTTAATCGATTGAGTTTAATCCGTCAACAAATTAATACCTTACACAACGTGCATGATTCTTACCACCACCATGTTGCACTCTCCATGCTTAGAATTAATAGAGATAAAGTACTATTAGTTTGTTTTCAAAACCTGCTTATCACTTTGTTCAAATATGTAACTTGCCCGTCGTTTTTTTAAGCCTCAGTCCTTGGTGTTCCTCAGGTACGTATATCAAGAGCCAACCAGAAAAAAACCCTGATTTCTGTCTCGTCTGTGTAGTAGCTCATAAAAATGTCAGATGCCACTCTTGGAATCAGTCCGCAATATAGCCCAAGCTGACGATAGACATTAAACAACAAATCAAACAAGCAAACCCCTGATCAGAAACACCTCGAAGAACTCATTGAGGTTCACCGCGTAATTTCTCAACTAAATAAAATAAATTTCTTATTCATACGATTTTTTGTTTTACAAAATCATTTCAGAAGTTTTTTCACACTTATACATCTCCCCACGTTTAAAAAAAAATTTTTTTTTTCAATCTCTTTGTCATCCAAAAATAGTAAGCCAACAGACAGTTCCAGCAACTCAAATCACATTTCATATCAATTTTCAACCCAAGGGATACACAGTTATGGTTATTTTTGGAACGAGACAAGATATTTGGTATCAGTAAAACTTCAAATATTTTACATTGCGGACCACTGAATTATCTATCAGTAATGCCCTATTTTCGAGAGATAACTCATTTTCAGGAACAGCATTCATGTACACCACTGGGTGTCACATTGCGCTGGATGAACTCGGTCTGCTGGTAAATTAGATTAGGCACACAGGGCTCAAGTTACTTAATCAAAAGTGCAAGAAGATAATTTGAACACTTTCAGGAAAGAAAGGTAACGCTATCGATAGTTCCACTGAGAAGACCTTGAAATGAAGGGCTGTAAATGCTAAAACTAGTACTTCATGCAATATCTCTGATATACCACATGCAACTAGTTAATCTAAAATGATATAAGTATACAAATAAACTGATAAAAATAATACGCGATTTTAGAAACAATATTAACATATCCTAATAGTCTCAAAATTTTAAAGTCGACACCAGGAAAGGATCTCATTAATCTAATACAGAAATGGTGACGTTTACAGTTGAATTGCACTGTGGTATAAATATTTAGCAAACAACACCACTTTTGATACATTATAAAATACCCTTTGCTTAAGATTCGTACTCTTTTGACGACACTGCTCGTGAAAAACCTTATTTTTTCTTACAGTATTAAATAATATATAAAAAAAACCGTCAACACTATTTCACAATGTTTCCTTGCTATTTCAAGGCAAAAAAAGCTGCACCACCTCCGCCTATTACGTCCAGTAAAAACTATATTTCTGCCAATAACTACCTCAGTGTTTCGATAAATGTCTATGAGTGTAGTTTTCTATTATTATGTCTCTCTCTCTTCCACCCTCTCTCTCTCTCTCTCTCTCTCTCTCTCTCTCTCTCTCTCTCTCTCTCTCTCTCTCTCCTTCTGTGTCTCTGTCTCTTTCTCTCTCTTTCCGTTCTCTCTATCATTTATGTTTCCTCCTCTTTCTATAATCAGTTACAACAATGTCTGTCTCCTTCTCTCTATGTCTTTCTCTTCCTCACTCTCTCTCTCTCATTCTTGATTCCTCTCCTTCTTCCTCTCCTTCTTCTTCTCTAGCCTCCAAAAAAGTCCAGTCCGGACTTGAAATCCCGCTCCGATGTATTAAATGATTCTTGACATGAGAGCCACTCTAGCGGGTTTAAGAACAACTCACACAGTGTCTGACGTGCTGTGATAGGAAGATTTTGTGCTTGTTTACCTTTTCGTCATGGCGGAAATTCGGTAGTTTCTCCCAGCAACAAGCGTTCCATGACGCAGGAGGGGAGATCACTGAGCTCTGGGACACGGAGAATTTAGTAAGTCTTCATTGAGAGAACACGTTTCCCGGAATCTGTGTTTCTGATTCACAATAGTAAACTCAACACAAGACCGTCGTGGTGATAACAGTAAGACGTAGTATGTATTGAACGGTTCAAAGAGAAGTGTCTTGAATGGGGAAAACCAATTTTTTTTATTATTATTTTTTTTTGTTGCAATAAGCGTTAGAAGTTGGAGTGGCTACTTTTTCCTCTTGTCTTCAGGTCATCTTGATAATTACACTGAACCTGTTGCTTAAAATTATATTTATTTTTATTGAACCAATCATTGTGTCAACACTATACATGTTTCTGTCCTTTTCAGAATAGCAAATAACCATAAAACTAACTTCGTTCTTCCACCGATTTTTAATATTTTGAGAAAACAATGGACAAACTTAGCAGACAGACTGGTATAGTTAGGGAGAGAGAGAGAGAGAGAGAGAGAGAGAGAGAGAGAGAGAGAGAGAGAGAGAGAGAGAGAGAGAGAGAGAGAGAGAGAGAGAGAGAGAGAGAGAGAGAGAGAGATAAAGACAAAGAGAGAGAGCAAAAGAGAAGAGAGAGAGAGACAGAACAAAACGGACATCACACAAAGAGAACGACCCTGTGAGATATAAAGAGAGACAAAGAGAACAGACAAAGACGGACAGAAAAATTACCTCTCACGTTAATAACCATAATTACAATACTTACAATCCATATTATAAGAAAACAAAAACACCAGAAGCAGCACTTCAATCAGTGGCTGCTATGAACAATCTTCTATTGTTCTCTTTGGAGAAGGCTCAGAAAAAAGAGCAAATCAATACAGAGTATGATATTAAAACAATAGAGTTATTGTTAGTAATCCTTAGAAACAACAGTATGCGATTCAAGCAACCAAATTATCATATCTTAAAAAGAAACAGCTCTTGTTTTGAGAACATAAGAATACATCTTATATAAAAATAGTTATAGACAATTTTATCGCACTCATTCTATAACTACAAGAACGTGTGGAAAAAGACTATTTGCCCTCTTCAATATCTCTATCGCTCTTCAACCTTCACATCCTTGTCTTCGTGCATGTCAGTTTTTAAAGGAAAGTATTCGTAATTTGATTGATCCAAATTCTAGAGCCATGGCCGCCTCCTATTTCCGTGATGGTTGCTGCTATTATAAACCTGTTTGCTGATTTTTTTTTTACAATGTACGTTCCTTTTCTTTACTTACGTTATTTTTAAAATTGTCAATTTTTTATATCTGAGAAAGAATGTATCTAGTCTTCAATAAAATTACAAACCAAGTTCGTGGCAAAAAATATTCGACAATACGTAAAAGAGAAAAAGCCTCCAAATTCTAACAAATTTATTATAATTATGAACTTTAATACAAAAATTAAAATGCATCTTTCAACAATCATGAGTTATTAAGAAGACTTTCATTTATAAGAAAGTGTGTCAAAAGATAATGTGCTGGAAAGAACAAAAAAAATGATGGATTTTTCATATGCATAAGTCTAAGTATGGAAAAATATTCAATATCGTTTTGCAAATCTTCTTGTATAATTATTTTTATAGTTCAGCAGTTTGGTGTCAAACTAATTTAAAATGTATATAGTCGTCTCCCCTCTGTATGAAACGATGAACTCGCTTTAATGCAGGGCAGTATGAAGACTAGTAATAATCACATAGGATTACATTGATGTATCGCGCACTTTTTAGCAGGACTACTCACCCATATTTGGATAGGCCGTGTTTTTAGCCAACTCCTGACCTTTCTGTCCAAGTACAAGCACCTGCTGTTGAGCATTGACTACCCTCTATGTAAACAATCATATCCACATTACTTTTATCGCCATACTATAATATTAACAGCTAAATCAATACCAATGATGACAGAGAAGGATTTACGAAGCAGGCAATAAAGTTAGATAGAAAAAGAAGTGTGTGAGCTTGAGTTGGAGTTATAGTATGTTGCTTAGCATCAAACCTCGTACGTTAGAAAATTTGTGGACGGGTCGCAAGAAAAAAGTCTGGCTAATTGGCATGCTGCCACACAGAGACAGTTGGGGATATCCTGACTCATGACTCAGCCGGTCATAATATACTGATCCCGATCTGACCAATAGAGAGCGAAAGCAGACAAAATGTTTGACTGATCGTAGGTTTCAAACCAGCCTCCACAACTTGTGCCAGTGTGCCCCCTACCCACCCTCCACCCAACACCAGAGAAGAAAGGAGAAGTGACTGTAATCGAATATCCAGTTAGTATCAGATATATCTCATTCCTTTTATTGGAGCTTTGTTGTGAATAGGTATGTACCTTTTATTAATTTGATGTTTACAGTATCTTGTCTTTTTATGAGTAATAAACCACGTGACGATGCATAAGAATTGCATACTTAATTACCAGAATGGTTTTACAGGTAAAATGCTATTATCAAGAATGATATAAAATGATAATGTATCTGAAGGGGTCGAAAAATAACATAAATTATTTAGTCAGAAAAATTGTTTCTATACGACAAAATCGTCTTTAAAGGCCTGGGCATAGTTCTTATGTATTACAAGATCTCTTAAGCTAGCAATCACTTGAGGGATTAGTTTTTTCTTCTTCTTCTGTTTAAACAAATCAATTGCCATAGAAAATTCTCATTACGAAATGTACACAGAGGTGAAATACGTGCACTCATATAAGACTTAGTGGATTCAGTGAAAGTAAAAACGCGTCTTTTCAAAGCAGGCAAGAAGGCTTGCTGTACGTTACCATGGAGGCCATCCAAACTCCAGTATTGGTTTTTACATCGAAAAACCGGATAAATGATGGAAGAGGTTCCGTTGTCATAGTGCAAGCCTGTAAACAGAAGCTTTAAGAGAAAAGGGGAGATAATTCAATAAGGCTGTGTATACTGTAGTGTAAAAGGGAGGGAAAGAGAGAGAGAGAGAGAGAGAGAGAGAGAGAGAGAGAGAGAAAGAGAGGGAGGGAGAGAGGAAGAAAGAGTGAGAGAAAGAGAGAGAGAGAAAGAGATAGAGATAAATAGAGATAGAGATAGAGAGAGAGAGAAAGAGAGAGAGCGAGAGAGAGAG
>RQTK01000238.1:317071-345514 GCA_003991915.1 Elysia chlorotica | reverse complement strand
GGGAGAGAGAGAGAGAGAGAGAGAGAGAGAGAGAGAGAGAGAGAGAGAGCGAGAGAGAGAGAGAGAGAGACAGAGAGACAGACAGAGAGAGAGAGGGGGGGGAGGTTAAACCAAAGTTGCGACAGACAATTAAAAACCTATAAGGTTTGAAAAAAAAAACTATGAAGTGGACGTGCTACGCAATTTACACTAAGATTACTTTCAGAAAAAAAACACACAAAAAAACCTAATAGTAGAAAAGTTAATGCATGGTCAAATTCATAAGTAATCGGATCAACAATAAGTACTGAATAATAAGAACGAAAATTATTCTCTTTTAATAAACTAAGCTGTCTTGTTTAGACGGAACGCATTTTAGAACAGTTTAATCGGAGCGCTGAAGAACCAAAACAACAAGAAAGTATAAGGTGCTTATGTTTAGAAAAAAGATGTAGAGTTTATTCGAATAATATTTTCCAAAACCCTTTTAGTTGAATCGCCAATACTATTAAAGGATATCAAAACCCAAACTTTTAAACATTCTACATTCTCTACAATCTGCTATTGAACAAGTTTTGTAACGAATGTTTATTAACTAGAACGCAAAACAGATGAAATAATAGGAAAGCCAAAGTTTTCTTATCCCTGTTGTGTCTTTCTGTTAACAGTAGTAGTAGTAGTAGTAGTAGTAGTAGTAGTAGTAGTAGTAGTAGTAGTAGTAGTAGTAGTAGTAGTAGTAGTAGTAGTAGTAGTAGTAGTAGTAGTAGTAGTAGTAGTAGTAGTAGTAGTAGTAGTAGTAGTAGTAGTATCCCTGACGTGTCTCCATCTGGTAGTACGTAAAATTGCCAGATGTTAGTCTTGGGACCCATCCGCGATAGAGCCTAGTTGTTGGCGTTAAACTATTGGAAACTAACCTTTACTTTTCATTGCTGTAATAGAGCGCATTTATCTCTCTCTATATATCTATCTCTCTCTCTCTCTCTCTCTCTTGGTCCAGGGTAGAACATCGGCTTCCGACGCAATAGGTCCCGAGTTCGAATCCTGGCTGTTGCGTTCCCTACTGGGGGGTCGGTATCAGTATAATGTGATCGGCCGAGACAGGAGCCATGGTATCCCCGCCCTGTCTCGTGTTTGGCAGCACATAAAATTGTCGGACGTTCTTCTTGGGGCCCGTCCATAATATAAAACCAACCCAACCCAACCCCTCTCGCTCTCTCTCTATGTCTTTCTCTCTCTCACTCTCTCTTCCTCTCACTCTCTCTTCCTCTCTCTCTCTCTCTCTCTCTCTCTCTCTCTCTCTCTTTCTTTCTTTCTCTATTACAAAGAATAAGAGTGCATCCAAAATGACGTGACGGAGCAACGAGAGCGGCTGTAAACTTTGCCATCCTGACGGAGTGAGCAGCTAAGATTGGCGTCAGTGAGAAGCGTGTAGTGCCACTCCAGTGTCAATTGTGTTCATGCGCCCAGTGCTGTTATTGGCTGCGTCCTTAAAAGCAGCAGGTCCTTAGGCCTCTTGCTGTGAGACAAGTGTTTCCTCTATGTGAGCAACCGCTGGAACTTCTCTAACAGGATGTGTAATATAGGGAACAGAATTACCACTTCATGGCACAAATATACACAGTAATCCTATACACGGCAATGAAAAAATATAAATGGAGTCAAATAGAAAGAGAAAGTAGATGAAAATTAAATTTGGTAAAATGCATGTAGTCATTGTTAGCCTTTCGTGCTGCCATGTTATGAAAGGGGTTAATAGTGGTTAAACGACCATAAAACAGATAGAGAGAAAGAGAGAGGGGGAGAGAGAGAGAGAGAGAGAGAGAGAGAGAGGCAAAATGAGATAGTATAAGTGACTAATGACTAGCGAAACCATAACACAGAGATAATTGAGGAGAGTAATTCAATCTGAATGCGATCAACGGAAAAGAAAATTACATGGTATGAAAACAAGATAGAAAGAAAGAAAAAAAGGAATAAATTAAAAGTTATTAAAGTATAGAAGACGAAGGCGATAAAGAGACACAAAACCCATAATGCACGACTTACATCTAAACAGCAATTCTTTGACAAGTGCACGGCTTATCATATGGGAAGTACAGATTTTTAGGGGGCTTTAGTTCTTCATAATGATTGTTTTTTTCAGGGAATCCTCTAAAAATTGAAAATCAAATGATGTTTATCCGACATGTTCAAATATTAATGACTTTTCATTACATTTTCATTACATTTCACATTCTTAGTCGAGCATGATGAGGATGTTGGAGTTTTCTGCGGAGTCTTTTTAAAATTAAATTTTAAGTATGGAATTCCCAGTGCTTCGTTTGCACTTCAAGAACCAATATCTGCTTTAAAGGATATTTGTCATGTTTGATACTACTGCTCCAGACATTGGGCAGAGATTCAAGTAAATGACAAAAAAGTAACCAGAAGAATGCTTAGGGAAAAAAACAACAACATACAACTATACTATTTTCCCACCCTTACTGGGTCGAGTGTCTTTTAAATTCCTTGTTTGTTGGACGATGTGTACTTTGTATTTTCATTTTCGTAAAATTGCTTTTGGCATATATATGTGAAGCAGTATGTTTTTTGTATATTTATTGTGAGTATATAGATCGTTTCTTCCTGGTCTCAAATAAAATCATATTTTAGCTGGAGTCCAGATTATAATATATGTTTATTGTCCTGGTAAAACTACGCAATTCTGAAGTTTATTTTGTGTCTTTTTACATGTGAATAGAAATGTATAATTTTGGTTCATTACAATACAGTCTAGGACACACTGCAATACGTCATACAATCTTGATTGCTGCAGCATGCACATTAAACATTTCCCACGTCGTACACCAAGTAAGTAAAGGCGTAGCGAATCAGCCCGCAGCATTTCTATTGTTCTTTTCTCCCGAGCTGAAACAATGGCGGCCATCATCAACAGATATCGACAGAGGAACATCGTGAGAAGAAACCGATTATTTAGAGACAGGACAGATCCTGTCGATGTTTTCGACGACGTCGAGTTATACGAAAAATTTCGCTTTAGGGGGGAGCCTCTTTTTGCAATGGCAAATGAGGTGGAACCCCTCCTAATCCCCGAGGGGGAGAGAGGAGACGTTATGCCCGTCATTTTACAAGTGTGCCTCGTCTCCGGCAATTTTCAAGATGCCGTTGGCAAAATGATTGGTGTGAGCCAATTAACTGGTAAGGGTTGAATATAATAGAGGTTGGGTTCTAAATTTTAATTAACGACAACAACAGAATTAAGCCTTTTTAAAAATGTTACCTGGTTGGTCTGCGACATCACCTTACCTTGCCAACTCATCATAAGCAAATTCAGCCTAGATAAGTATTTTCAAAAAACAGGCCCTGGAAGCCACAGATCTCATTGCCTGGTCTGACTCTTGTGGTGGACAGAACAAGAACAAAAATATGATATGCTTCTGATATTACTTTGTGCACATAAAAAATGAAGAACTGATTGCTCGCCTTATAAACAATCTTGGTTTGAATAGAGTAGTTGAGGATGATTATAATAAACCTAAGATTCCAAAGTTATCACCACTTGATGACGTGGATCTATATCTTGAAAGATTTGAACGCCATGCAAACGTCATGGGCTGGCAGAAATCTACACTCCCGTCCATTTTATTGAATTTATTAACAGGGGAGGCCTTAACTATTCTTTTAAGTCTTGACCCTGAAGAATCCAAAGATTACGATCGCATTAAAGATGCCCTTCTTCATCGTTTCAACTATTCTATGCATGATTTTCGGAAGAAATTTCTTTCTGCCAAACCGAAAGACGATGAAAACTTTGAGACCTTCTTTAATCGCTCGAATCGTTATTATACCAGATGGCTCCATTTAGCCGATGTTATCAATACATTCATGTGTGCGAGTGCTCGCAAAGATGAAGATCTAGCTCTACCGTCAGAATCGGAAGATGAAGAGGATCAGACACCACCCTGAGAGGCTGCTGAAACTGCTGCTTTCCAAGACCTTGTTACAGGTAAAATAAGTTTCAAATGACATAACATTAACAAGAGTTCCTACTTAGGAAGGATGAGCTTGCAAGTAGGAGTAGACCTAAAAATGAGTAAGACAGACGATAAGATCTAGATCTAGTTCTAGGTCTGTGAGCTATGAAAAACTCAGGCCTAGCCAAGTAGGGTAACCCGGGGCACATTGTAACACGGGGTAAGTTGTAACACCCCTATACTAGGGACTAAAATTGAATTGACACTAGCGAAATTAAGTCACTGAATCCGTTTTTGGACGAAGCAACACTTCCCTTTTAATGGCCACCATCGCTCATTGAACAGAGACGCAAACCGCTAAAGTCCAATTCAGCTTCTGGTAAGTAAAATTTTGTCTTTTTCTATTTTAAAATATTTTTTAAATATATATTCCCCATTTTCATCCACAAAAGTCATCTTGCTGCAGCTTAACATTCCTCCTAAAGTTAACTAAAGCAGCTAGTCTGTTGATTAAAGCTCAGGCACGTGGGCTTCAGTTTTCTAAAAACAACACCTCTGGGGCACGTTGTAACACGCAAGGTGGGGCAAGTTGTAACAGTGACGGGGCACGTTGTAACAGTGTTACAACGTGCCCCTGCACTGTGTAACTGATACTTAATGTTTTAGATTTTGTGTGTGGTGCCCACATTATGCCACACCCCCTTGGCCTCTCTCTCTCCCTATTGGCGTGTACCCCTGTTTCACCCGTCTCTCCCACTCCCTTCCTGTCTTCTCTTTTTTTTTTTTCTGTATTTGAACTTCCTCCCCTTGTCTCCCCCCACTTTACTATAATTGTCCATTTACATAAAACAACACTGGTTAAATTGTTTTTTGTTCCTCCTGTCTCTTCTCTCACAGAATAAACTAATCTATCAGCCAATCATGGTGAGAACATACAAACGCAAAACAGAACGTGCATCGGTACCACTGGCGGCATATGATGCAGCTATCAATGATGTTGACGGTGGCAAGACCATCAGGCAGGCCGCCAAAGATCACGGACTTTGTCACGTAAGTCTTCAGCGGCGACTGAAAAAAAGGGAAAACGGAGGTGATAACTACAACAGCACCTTCAGCAAGCACAAGAAAGTGTTTGATGGCGAGCAAGAAAGAGAGCTTGCTAATTACATTCATTGCTGTTCCGAGCGCCACTTTGGCCTATCATCTGTGGAGGCCAGGAAACTGGCATACCAGTGTGCCAAGAAGTTTACCATTCCCACTCCGCCTTCATGGGATAGAGAGCAGATAGCTGGAGAGGACTGGTTTCTAAGCTTTCGCAAGAGGCACCAATTTTCATTAAGAAAGGCAGAGAACACAAGTCTTGGCAGAGCCATAGGTTTTAACCGGCCTGCAGTTCAACTTTTTTATGACAATCTGGCCCAGGCAATGTCTCGTCACTCTTATGGGGCCCATCAAATTTATAATGTTGATGAAACAGGTGTCTCAACCGTCCCAAGCTCAGCTCGAGTTGTAGCGAAGACAGGCAGCCGATCTGTTGGGAGAATCGTCTCCGCAGAAAGGGGAACGCTGGTGACTCTGGTGTGTGCCATAAATGCCATCGGCAATTCTATCCCACCTATGTTTATTTTTCCAAGAAAACATTTTAAAGATCACTTTTTGATCGGAGCACCTCCCGGATCAAAAGGAGTTGCCAATGGATCAGGCTGGATCAAAGAGGAGAACTGGTTGGAGTATATTCAACATTTTATAAAATACTCCAAACCATCCGCCGAATCAATGAAAAAATATAAATGGAGTCAAATAGAAAGAGAAAGTAGATGAAAATTAAATTTGGTAAAATGCATGTAGTCATTGTTAGCCTTTCGTGCTGCCATGTTATGAAAGGGGTTAATAGTGGTTAAACGACCACAAAACAGATAGAGAGAAAGAGAGAGGGGGTGAGAGAGAGAGAGAGAGAGAGAGAGAGAGAGAGAGAGGCAAAATGAGATAGTATAAGTGACTAATGACTAGCGAAACCATAACACAGAGATAATTGAGGAGAGTAATTCAATCTGAATGCGATCAACGGAAAAGAAAATTACATGGTATGAAAACAAGATAGAAAGAAAGAAAAAAAGGAATAAATTAAAAGTTATTAAAGTATAGAAGACGAAGGCGATAAAGAGACACAAAACCCATAATGCACGACTTACATCTAAACAGCAATTCTTTGACAAGTGCACGGCTTATCATATGGGAAGTACAGATTTTTAGGGGGCTTTAGTTCTTCATAATGATTGTTTTTTTTTCACGGAATCCTCTATAAATTGAAAAGCAAATGATGTTTATCCGACATGTTTAAATATTAATGACTTCTCATTACATTTTCATTAGATTTCACATTCTTGGTCGAGCATGATGAGGATGTTAGGGTTTTCTGCGGAGTCTTTTTAAAATTAAATTTTAAGTATGGAATTCCCAGTGCTTCGTTCGCACTTCAAGAACCAATATCTGCTTTAAAGGATATTTGTCATGTTTGATACTACTGCTCCAGACATTGGGCAGAGATTCAAGTAAATGACAAAAAAGTAACCAGAAGAATGCTTAGGTAAAAAAACAAAACAAACAACTATACTATTCTCCCACCCTTACTGGGTCGTGTGTCTTTTAATTTCCTTGTCGGACGATGTGTACTTTGTAATTTCTTTTTTCGTAAAATTGCTTTTGGCATATATATGTGAAGCAGTATGTTTTTTGTATATTTATTGTGAGTATATAGATCGTTTCTTCCTGGTCTCAAATAAAATCATATTTTAGCTGAAGTCCAGATTATATATATTTTTTTGTCCTGGTAAAACTACGCAATTCTGAAGTTTATTTTGTGTCTTTTTACATGGGATTCGAAATCTATAATTTTGGTTCATTGCAATACAGTCTAGGACACACTGCAAAACGTCATACAATCTTGATTGCTGCAGCATGCACATTAAACATTAATTTTATATATCATTTGTACATAGCTCTGCATTTAAAATCGTGTGGCACGACATATTATTATGTCACTTTGTGTAGTTAGACAAAATTAGTATTGGTATGTTTGGCTTAGAGATATTAAATAGTAAATAGTATCATTGGAGAGTACTTTATGCAGCGGTTGAGGCATCCGGCAAGTATATTATTATATTTGCCCATCTTTTATAATAGAAACATCTATCGCTGTAAGCTAAAAAAAACGTATACTCGATCATTTCTATATTTTCTATAAATAAACTCAATGACTGTAATCATTAAATACTCCAAACCATCCGCCGAATCCCCGGTCCTGTTGCTTCTCGACAATCACGTGTCACACCTTTATATTCCAGCAATTGACCTGTGTAAGGAAAATCACATAACACTGCTTTCCCTGCCACCCCACACCTCACACAAGATGCAGCCTCTTGACCGTGTGGTCTACGGGCCTCTCAAGACATATATCAGTAACAGATGCCATGCATGGACGCGTGAGAACCCCGGGAAACCGCTCTCGATCTACGACATCCCCAGCATCGTCGGGACTGAGCTGCCACGAGCTATGAGCCAATTCAACATCATCGAGTCGTTCCGATGCACAGGCATCTGGCCTGTAAACAGGAATGTTTTTAATGATAGCGACTTTGCAGCTGCAGAGGTTACAGACCGACCAATGCCTGCTACTGCCACGACGGCTGCTTCAACTTCAGCTCAGCCTGTTGGCCCAGCTGCTTCAACTTCAGCTCAGCCTGTTGGCCCAGCTGCTTCAACTTCAGCTCAGCCTGTTGGCCCAGCTGCTTCAACTTCAGCTCAGCCTGTTGGCCCAGCTGCTTCAACTTCAGCTCAGCCTGTTGGCCCAGCTGCTTCAACTTCAGCTCAGCCTGTTGGCCCAGCTGCTTCAACTTCAGCTCAGCCTGTTGGCCCAGCTGCTTCAACCAGCTCAGCGTGGCCGCTGTTCACTCAGCTCAGCCTGTGCCGTGTCACTTCGCTGCTGTTGGCCCAGTTCACTTAGGCCTTGGAGTGCCACACTACCCCTAGTCTTGGCAGTAAGTTGCGTGCATCTGAATCCGCCCAACCATCAACACCAACGCGTCAACCATGTTCTGACGGTCGTAGACCAGCTCAATTCAGCCCAGAGCTGGTAATGCCTTTTCCAAATGCACAAAGAAAACCTGCGGCAGGCAATGACAGGAGAAGAAGGAAAAGTGCAATACTGACTGATAGTCCCGTCAAAAACCAGCCTTTTCTTTGATATTTAAACTGAAGGGAAAGTGAACATTTGTATTTAATTCTTACACTTACATTTAAGAACCGTGATATTTTCTTTTGTTATTGCACTTTAATCTAGATTTTAATGACACATATTACTGATAAATCCAATGTACTTGAAACATAGGACATTGGTTCATGTTGCCATAGACAGCAAATTGAAAATCAAATATAGATAGAGATGTAGGAAATCGTGCATAAACGAATTGTCGATCTAAGTCTACACTTGTCTACACATTGACTCTTAATAGCCTAACGATTGGGTTTCACTTTATTGACTTTACCTTGCCTTGCTAAACCGACAACCATTACATAGGCAGTGATAATAGAAAAAGCGTCTGTCGCAAACAGATTGTGTCTTATTGATTGCATGCAGCCTGCTACAACGTGGCTCACGTTTAGACCTGATCTATAGCGATATTGTAGTACATTGTACCTGAATCCTTGTAAAAGGTATTAGAGAGGGAAAAACATTAATAGTTTATGAAAGTGAGAAGATTAGGGCGTGCTAGAGCCAAGCCATCTTTACTCATTGTGTACACTTCTGGAGGATGGAGATAAACTGTCTGCGCGGCTACTAAGGATTACTGAGTGCAGAGGCTTATTTTTTCTCCACCGCATACTTTTTGGAAATACGATCCACACAATTCAGTCTGAAATTATTCAAGATTTTCAGATAATGGCGTGTTATTGTATTACTTGAAGTGAATTTTCTGAGTATACCATATGGTACAATTTTGTGTCCGACATAGTACAAATTCTTGAAATATCCGTGCGAAATTGCTCTGATTGTAAACCGACACAATCAGAATGCATTATGCAATCTGTTTTTGGCTAAGTTTATACTTTTACAATGATTATGTTTGTGTCCTTTTAGTTGTGACCGAAATGTGTTTTTTTTAATTGTCTCAGAAACACTTACAAATCGTGCACTTGTAATAAATCATAGGGAAAGTCTAAATGCAATGAGCAAAACCATATGTATAATTCTAAACATAATCAGCAAACTTAAAAATGAAAGATTTTCAATTTTATTTTACCCAACCATTTATTAAATCTGTTTCATTATTATTAACAAATACACTTCTTCTTTCTACAGGTACTCACATAAATCATCATGATTTAAAAGAAAAAATGAGTAATCGTATAAAATGGTGCTTGAATTTTATGCCTGATATAACTGTTTATGACACTTAAGGTGTGAGAATATTGCTCGTACTTGACGTATTAAATACCTTATAGACGTGGATAGCCTTCAAATTGTGAAACAAGATAATAATGAACATTCTCTACAAATAAAAGGACATTTGGACATAGCCCCAGGACTTGCTAGTTGTGACAAGAAGTTTCATTTGAAACTACACAGGAGAGGATAAATTAATAATAATAATAATAATAATAATAATAATAATAATAATAATAATAATAATAATAATAATAAATAAATCATAGGGAAAGTCTAAATGCAATGAGCAAAACCATATGTATAATTCTAAACATAATCAGCAAGCTGTAAATTTAAAGCTTTTCAATTTTATTTTACCCAACCATTTATTAAATCTGTTTCATTATTATTAACAAATACACTTCTTCTTTCTACAGGTACTCACATAAATCATCATGATTTAAAAGAAAAAATGAGTAATCGTATAAAATGGTGCTTGAATTTTATGCCTGATGTAACTGTTCATGACACTTAAGGTGTGAGAATATTGCTCGTACTTGGCGTATTAAATACCTTATAGACGTGGATAGCCTTCAAATTGTGAAACAAGATAATAATGAACATTCTCTACAAATAAAAGGACATTTGGACATAGCCCCAGGACTTGCTAGTTGTGACAAGAAGTTTCATTTGAAACTACACAGGAGAGGATAAATTACTTTGTTCCGATACAGGTAAGAAACTTCGTCATTTTTACTTTTTGTTTTTGTTTTTGTTTTTTACATGTTTTTTACTGCTTCTTCATTCTTTCTACATTGTAGAATGAAATAATCATAATAATAAAATTAGTATAAGTAATAATGTAATAGTAGAAGTAGTAGTAGTAGTAGTAGTAGTAGTAGTAGTAGTAGTAGTAGTAGTAGTAGTAGTAGTAGTAGTAGTAGAGAGAAGTAGTAGTAGTAGTAGTAGTAGTAGTAGTAGTAGTAGTAGTAGTAGTAGTAGTAGTAGTAGTAGTAGTAGTAGTAGTAGTAGTAGTAGTAGTAGTAGTAGTAGTAGTAGTAGTAGTAGTAGTAGTAGTAGTAGTAGTAGTAGTAGTAGATAAACGGCATTTGTACAGCACTTTCCATTTAGTAAAGAAATTGTAAACGATCTACATGCTATGCACTAAGTAACCTTATATGAAGACATATTTGTTTCATAATTTTAATGTATAATTATATGATGAAATAATTAACTTGATATGAAGAAGTGCGCATGAAGATTCACATTTATCATGTAAAAAATGAAAACTATAGAGCATTAAGTACTTTTATGTAAAAGTGATACAAATCATAAGTAAACGTTTAAAAGGTGTGAAATACAAAATGATAAAAGTGTTTCACATCATAAGTAAACGTTTAGGCTATTGGATTAAAAAGTAAAAAAAAAGTAAAATGGATAGTTATCATTATTGAAAAACGGGCTCGACAAAGCTTTTTTTGCTTCTAAAAATTACGTTTTTTTATTGGAAACATTTGTAACAGGTCAACACATAAGGTGCGGTAACAACCTCACTAAACGATGACTACTTTTAGGTATAGAGATGAATGCAATCCCATTTGTTTGAGGTGACTTTTTGTCATATGATATCCCAAGCGTAAATAATAGCTTTCAAGTTAGTAACTGTTAAGTATCATTCGCAGCACATGTTCGATTTTTACCTTATATAATGCTCAGTGATTCTGGCAGGTATTTAAGTTTGCTACACATAAAATCTCTGAACGCAGCTTATTGTTGTAAAATGTGAAAGGGGCGATGTTGCTGTTTAGACGAAGTGCATCGGGATGTCTATGGTGATTTATGACATTCATCATAAAAAGAACTGATATACGTTTTATGCTAGGGTGTAACGTTCAATAGGGAAATGAAAAATGTAAAAATGTAGGCAAAAGCTTAGCGATAAGTATACCATACAGAATCATATATAGTGAATAGAAATGTATATAATTATATGAAAATAAAACTCACATTTCTTCCCTCCTGACTAAAATGCTTTATTGTTGATATATCAGTATTCGAATACATATATATGGGTAGGTTGCAAAAATCAAATACGTTTTAGCAGTCAAGGTATACAAAAAATATTTGTGTTATTCTTTTCAATCTTTTCAGTTTTGTGAGTATCCATTTTTTGCACACCAGCTTCCACTTACGCCCTTGTTTGTTTTTCTTTTCGTTGAGGTGCTTATATCCTTGCCCAGCAAATTTTTAGCCACATGTTGATAGTTGGCTAGTCGATTGGCTTGTTGACAACGTCCATTGCAAGCAGCTAGGCTTTATCGCGGACAAAACGTTATACTAACTCTGACAATATTAAGTGCTGTCACACAGATACAGTGCGGAGATACAATGACTCATGTCTTAGTAAATGCTGTTACAGTACGGAGATACAAGGGCTCATATCTTAGTAAATGATGTTACAGTACGGAGATACAAGGACTCGTGTCTTAGTAAATATTGTTATGTCGGTGTCAGTATAATGTGACCGGCTGAGACAGGAGTCATGGTATCCCCACCCTGTCTCGTGTGTGGCAGCACATAAAATTGTCAGACGTCCGCCTTGGGGCCCGTCCACGATATAGCATATAAGTTGCTGACGTTGGACGTTAAAACCCAACCAACCAACCAATCCCTCCTGACTAAAATGCTAATATATCAGTAAATACTGTTAGACATAAAAAATACAGTACAGGGATACAAGGACTCCTGTCTTAGTAAATACTGTTACAAATAAAAAATATAGTACAGGGATACAAGGACTCCTGTCTTAGTAAATATTGTTACACATAAAAATACAGTACAGGGATGCAAGGACTCCTGTCTTAGTAAATACTGTTACACATAAAAAACACAGTATAGGGATACAAGGACTCCTGTCTTATTCGGTCACATTATACTAAGACCGACCCAACCGGTGGAGGGCTAAATCCAAAACAAAAAATTAATATCCAATTATATAGCCGTTTCGAATCGGATGCCTCTCGACTAGTAGTCTAATTCTCTATCGCCACTTATATTAGCTGATTGTAAAGATACAAATGCCTAAAAAGGACTCCTATTTATACCGAGAATGCCTCAGAATATCCGAAAAGATCCGAAAAGACAAAAAAGTCCCGAAAAGATCCGAGTAAATCCAAAAGCTTTTAACAGATCAGACTGCTTGTAACATAGGCTACACATAAAGAACAAATAAACAAACAATAGATAATTAAACGATGTATGTCTTTTCGGGTCATTTAGCGTCTTTTCGGGTCTTTTCTGGTCTTGTTGTGGTCTTCTCGGCTTCTTTCGGTTAAAAAAGGTACCGCATAAAAATCAACATGGTTCAAATTTATACGACACGATCGAATCGTGCGACCATCGCTCTATGTGAGCCTCAGTTCTCAATGCACAACCTACACATCCACAGTTGCTTTCTCAAATCGCTTATTTAACCCTTAAAGCTATATGTAGAATAGTTTCCCCTCCTTCAAAATCTCATTACCAGACTCTTTAGCCGCGTGACAGCAAGAGCTTCACAATGACAGTTTCGCGTGGCTACTACATGTCATAAGCTGAATAGATTTTTTTCCATGGTAGCGTCCTACTCATTATATGAACATATTTTCCAGTCAAAAGACGAAATCAAAGAAGGAACGTTGGCATCATTAGAAAATTTTTTTTTATTTTGATACAATAACTTCTGAATCGCGCGTTCCAATTGCTATCGGTTCACAGTTCACGGAGGGATATCGTGGTTTTTTTTTTTAACTTTATCTTTTTGAAAAAAAGATTACAACCAAGCCAACGAAGATTTTCTTTTTTTTTTCTTTCTTGACGGTTAACAAATTATTATTTTTTTTTAATATCTTGTGTTATAGATTCGATCTAAATCAGGTTCTGACTATGGCTCTGAGTAAAAGAAACTAGCATCAATAAACGTTTTTAATGACTTTAGTGTTTCTTTAATCATTGCGAACAGTTTACTTGTAGGAAAGCAGGAAATAATTATGAGTTGCTTTATTTCAATTATGTTTTGAGGGGATTTACTGTATGGGCGTTTTTCAAAGATTTATATATGGGTTTTACAAGGAGAAAGATAAAGATTACATTTTATCTACACCTATGAACAACTGCATTTACCTTTCCCCCCATTTTTCTATCTTGACCAGAAAAATAACAGTTAGGGACTATTGTTCTCGCTCTTTCCTTTAAGGAAACTCACAAAGTTGCCACCATACTTTTCCTCGACTATTTTGAGTATAGAATTATAAGGGACAGGTTACTTTTATTAACACAACTCTTGTAACTGTGCGAAATTGGCTGTGGTTGAAGTCCACTAAATGTATATTCAAGATGGCCTAGTTCTATTAGCTCATGGCAAGCATGGCTGATATGATGGGATTTGATGAGTTGTTGTTGAGTTGGTTTAACGTCCAACATCAGCACTATATCGGCTATATTGTGGACGGGCCCCAAGACTGGCGTCTGACAATTTTATGTGCTGCCACACACGAGACAGGGCGGGGATACAATGACTCCTGTCTCAGCGGGTCACATTAAACTGACACCGACCCAACCAGTAGGGAGCGCAATCGCCAGGTCTCGAACCACGGACCTTTTGCGTCGGAAGCCGATGTTCTACCCTGGACCACCGCGCCCCCCACATGATGGGATTGACTTGATAAAAGAAAGTTTACATCTGTGCATTAGGAGGGGGGGGGGTGCATAGTGGATATCATCAATCATGTCTCTCAGGAGGTTCACACATGCGCAATGTAATTAAAATAGGACCATAAACCACTAGAAGCCCCAACGTATGTAACTCTTTGTTTGTGCTTTTGTTTGTGCTATTAAAACACTTTTTGAATACATCAAATATTAGATAACACTCACGTCAAGGAAATTGGGGCGGAGGAGGAGGATAAACTTAAAGGCATGAATGTAGAAGGGGTAAAAGAAAAAAGAACAAGAAAATGCAGTGCATAGAGAGAAAAAAAGAGAGAGAAAGAGAGAGAGAGAGAGAGAGAGAGAGAGAGAGAGAGAGAGAGAGAGAGAGAGACAGACAGAGAGAGAGAGACAGACAGACAGACAGACAGACAGACAGACAGACAGACAGACAGACAGACAGACAGACAGACAGACAGACAGACAGACAGACAGACAAACAGACAGACAGACAGACAGATAGATAGACTGAGGCAGAAAAAACCCAAGACAGAGATAGGCAGATACATATGCAGAATGACAGAAATTCAGCAGACAGAGGGACTGAGACAGACTGAAGGAATTGAAGGAAAAGTACACAGATGTAGACAAATGATATTGAATTTGGTTAACAGGCGAATGAATGAATAAAATCAATAAGGTAGAAATATAAGCCATCACACTTTTCGGAAACAAAGCATTTCTAAAAGCTCTTAAAACCATTCCGTTGTTCAAGTCAAGCGTAGGAAACCCACGCACGTCATGAAAAAAATGTGCAACATTAACCAAATATCAAATGTTTCAGATCGAACCACCATGAACAAAGAAACAAGATCAAATGTAACCAAATCTGAGGAAGATAATAATTATGAGCAGTACAAGCCTGAGGAGATACAAGGCAGAAAATTTACCTTGTTCGATAATTGTCACGGAGGGGAATACACCAGACCTATGGTTCGCGCGTGCTCAGCTGAAGATCCAAGGGAGGATGCGCGTTTTTCTTACTATCTTGTCCCCCGGCAGCAGATGCTTCGTAGCTTGCTTTCATTTCCCGTAGGGATGGCTTGAATCTAGAGTTTCCGGCTTCCTCTTGGAGCCTCTTTATTCTAGACATCGCGGAGAAAATCAATAAACAAAATACACTGGATAAAAACGATGCGCACTTTGAAGGCTATGATTTAGGAACCGCGCGTAAAAATTGCAAAGATCTTTGCAAAAGATTTTAAACGGGTCATTAGATGTACCAGAGAATGGGAAGAAATTATAAGCCTCAGTGGTTGCGATATAAGGCACTTGAAAAGAAGAATTCAACAGCGTTTTCAAGCTTTGCAACTGATAGTTGTTTTTACATACTAAATTAATTTGCTCTAAAATGTTTGTAAAGTAAGCAGTATTATAGTTTTACAACTCAATTATCAAGCGTTTTTAATGGAAAATTTTACAAGATATTTTATGATGGCAATATGAGATTTTTTAGTGTTATGATTTTCGCTTCTTACACTGTATGTTGCCTTTAACTATTTTCATATCAGGCTGGGGTATTTCATTCGCATAATTATGATGCATTAGATTTTAAGTTCTAAGTAATCTTAGTGCACATGCCACCATTGTCAAAGGGAAAGCCAAATTTTGGCAAAATCTTTTTTAATATCATTTGATCGTTTAAAATTAAACACCATGCCTCGTAGGTTTAAAAAGAATAGTAAAGACATAATGAAGGGAAATGTTTAGTGAATTCTTAGTGCTATGTTTGTTAAGACGCAGGTGTTTTGGCAGTTCTAGGCTATTTTATAATTGTTCATTTTTTTAATTGCCAGGAATCAGAATGAATAATCAGTGTTAAAAATGACTAGAACTAAAATAAAATACGTGAGAACAACACAAAACCAATCTACTAGATAGTTGTGATTCCCTAAGGCTCAAACCGTGAAGTGTAGCATCTCGAAGATGAGATCATTAATTTTTGCTTCGCTTCCCTGTTCATATGATTTTTTTTTTTTGCGTTTGCATTCATCGGGGATTCTTTCTCATTGCGTTGCAATGTGGGCTCTCAAAATCTGCTTGTTAAAAAGATAACAAAGAGACTAGGTGGATTACTTTTGCAAGGCAACATAATTTATAAAGCGCGTTTTGGTAAAATAACGCAGTGCGCCTTTTATATTTAGTTAAAGGTTATAACTTTTTAAGTTTGAGTTTTAAAAAATTCGAAAGGTTTAACGGTTTTTAGTGGTAAAAACTCAATACAATATTCTGAGCGTTCAAAGGGTAAACATAACACAAAAGGCGTAAATCGACTCTTTAAAAAAAAAACCCCAACTATAAACGGCCCAATCACAGAAGCAGACAAACAACTGCCCTCAGATCCAAAAAGAGCAATGTGTTCCAATTATTAAGCAGTTTACATTGTTGATGTCTGGGGTGAAGTGGCTGCACATAAAAATCCGCTCTGAGCTAGCGTTCTGTCCGAACTTCTTTCACAAAGGATGTAATAGAAATCGATCACTGCTGCCCTTGTAATCAAAATGTGCACACTCTAATCAATTGGGGATTCGGCCTCTCCTTGAAGCGGCCTTGATGTTAATACATTGGCTCTATGTTTGCGATTCTTTACTAACAAAAGTAACTAGCAATACGTTTCATTTTAGCTTTGTGAAGGGGATAAGCTTCAATAAAGATTTTAACACATACTATAGTGTTATGAAACACTAAAGTCTTTGAATTTCTTTTTATTGTATTTTGGTAAAACGTTTGATTTACTGACAAGCCTGTGGTTACACCAAGCAACGGAAACAACTGTTAAGACACCCAGGTGGTAAAGAAAATGATACATCATATGATTAAAAACGATATCTAAGTTAATTATACCTTGTAAGGTTCCGACGGCTTTTTAAAATCAAATGCTATAATATCGAGGAAAAATCTGTCTAGGTTTCCTTTTTCCTTGTCCATTTTGTTCTGATTGAAGCGAAATCAAACCAATGACTTCTTCCTACAAATTATCGCCTGTAATGTAAAGATCTGGAGAAACGCGCTCAAAGCAAGGAGCTTGTACATTATACGTCTAGAATTTAATGGCTATTAATTAAAACCTAATGTTAAGTTAACAGGGTCAAACATAATGCTTTTCACTCAGGTCTTACATCTTAAGATTTGATTCTTGACTAGAATTGTGTATGATTCTTAGCAGCATTGTTTATCAGCAGCACACTGTTTGTTAAAAAAAGAGTATTAAAAAGTGTAGTCTAGTCCCAATTTACTTTACTTTAGATGAGGATAACGGGTTGTATTTAATATTTAATTATCCTACCCCACTTATACACACGCTTAACTCTATAATAAGCCAATATCTTGGCATCAACATTAGCGATAGTTTGTCGTTCTTTTCTGTTTCTAAAGTTAAAAACGTAGTTAAAAATGTATGTATGTATGTATGTATGTATGTATGTATGTATGTATGTATGTATGTATGTATGTATGTATGTATGTATGTATGTATGTATGTATGTATGTATGTATTATTTCAAAATATTGTTCTTCTCCCCAACTAATATGTGATAACCTCACCTAATAGATAGTGCGCTTTTTGTGTCTGTTCGTTTTCTTGTCTTTTTATGACGAGTTGACACCTCCTTGTCTTACTGAAAGATCCCGTCTTTGTTTCGTTTTAAACCTCCAGTGTTTTATGATTTTATATTGCTTCGTGTATGTCTTCTCAGCCTCCCACTTTCGTACAGAACACTTTCACCCCATAGTGTACTTTTCCTTCTCTTTCTGTGTTGTGCTCTGTCACTGTTCAAAACGGCATTTTTGTTAGTTTCTCTTTTTAAATGCGTGTCCGTTTCTACCTCCGTTTCTTTCGGCCTCTTTCTCCGTGTGTTTGTCTTTGTCTGTCTCTGTCTAGCTATTAATCTGTCTGTCTGTTTGTCTGCCTTTCATTTTTGTATGTATGTGTCTGTGCCTGATTGTCGGTCTGTTTTCTCTCTGTCTCTCTTTACTATTTATGTCTGTCCGCCCATCTCTGTCTCTTTCTCTCTCTGTCCCTCCCTCCCTCCCCTCTCTCTCTCTCTCTCTCTCTCTCTCTCTCTCTCTCTCTACCGTCCAGTAATTTCTTAAACTCCGCTGCAATGCACCCCCTAATATCTTCATATGTGTAAACGTTAAGATGACACTGGACACTCAACAGAGAGGAAGCCAGATGGAAATAATTATTGATTTTTCTTTCGAAGATAAAAATGTATTCCTTGGCCTTATTTATTTGGATTACTTTTTTTTTCAACTTTTCGCGGGTGTCCTTAAGGAAACAGATTCATCCTGTGTGACGGCCCCCTGTGACATTTTGAACCTTTCATTATTTTATCGACGCCAGTCTCCAGGGAATGAGGAAGGAAAAATTAAAATTACCTGTTGGTGAAGTTTTTTATTTTCCCTGTGTCACTATACAGTCCACAGAAAGAAATTAATAGCATAGAAAAAGATGGGAAGTCCTAAATTTTCACTTCCAGAAAAAAGTGTTGATCACTAAATGGGTATTGAATATAAGTGTTAATTTATCAAAAACAATGCAACAATTTATATTACAATTATTTAGCTCATGGCAATCATTACATGAAAGAATGCATGTTTTACTAAACCATTTCTCACGAAAAATCACCTTGACACTAAAGGAAAGATTACATAATAGCATGAAAACAAAAAGAGTTTGTTTTACATGGAGTTCATTTCTGTATTAATATAAATTTCTCACTGTATGTGTAATGTTAATTGGAGGGACGAACTGGCTCAAGTGGTAGAACGTTGGCTTCCACATCGTCGGAAGATCCATTGTTCGAAACCAACGATTTATTTGTGCAAGCTCGTCCCTTTAGCTTAGGGGGGGGGGGGGGGTCCTGGGGTAGAACATGGGCTTCCGACGCAAAAGGTCCGTGGTTCGAGTCCTGGCGATTTCGGTCGCTACGGTTCCAGTTTAATGTGATCAGCTGAGACAGCAGTCATGGTATCCCCGCCCTGTCTCGTGTGTGGCAGCACATAAATTGTCAGACGTCAGACTTGGGGCAGGTCCGCAATATAGCCAATATAGTGCTGATGTTGGACGTTAAACCGACTCAACTCATCCCCCTCCTCTTTAATTTACCTTACAACATGCATCGCAGTCATCTATTATAAATTTGACATATTTTTAAAATTTAGATAATTTTTCATTTTCTTAATTTTTTCTTTGATTTTTAAATCATTTACACCAAATACTATCCCTTTCAAAAAGTGAAGTAGTTTACTTTTTAAAAACAGTTAAAACTATGCCAAGTTTTAAGTAGTAGAAAGCATATGCTTATTTAATGGGCCATGCCTATCTGCCGATAATAACTGCTTAACAAGGTTTACTGTTGATCTTTCTATCAATATTTTGAAACCGAAGATCCAGGTAGAGACATATTTGCAAAAGCAGCTAAGCAAGGAAGGTACATAGATGGAGGGGGAAATACAAATTCCCCATAACAAAGGTCTCGAAACTAGTTTTATCGACTTCGATATTTCCCTATTATACGAAAAAGAGGAAAAAGCAACAACATTGCAATAGAAAGTGAGTGTATTATTGTTCCAACCTTATGAAACACATAGAAGTTGGATTGGAAGACAATTTTATTGTTAATAAATTATATGAAGGCAAGTATTTCGCATTAGGTACACAATGTTGCACTAGGTCTAGAAAGTTATTTTTGTGGAATGAAAGTAATTATAACACATATTGTGCCACAGGTGGTCTTTGTATGGCTCACAATTACTTATTAGCTATTTTCGTTCCACGTTTGTTACTTCTTCTATTTAAAGTATATCTTAATTAAGTGGATAAAATGAAAAGAAAATATCCCAGGGAAAACAGAAAAGGATTAATGTGCAAAAAACGTTACTAATTATCACCGATAGAAATAAAAAAGGCCAGAAGGATTATAGTTTGTATGAAGCACATTATATCATTGCATAATATATCCTCAATATTATAATGAGAATTGTGGATTTAGGAGAAACGTTTACCTGTGTGTTGTACCTTCAGCATACACCAAACTATACAAAAAGTAAGTAGGATAATTTTGCGTCCCTGATTCAACTGACTTTTATGGAATGAGGGCTACATACAAAACCAAGAGAGAAGAGAGAGAGAGAGAGAGAGAGAGAGAGAGAGAGAGAGAAAGAGAAATAGACAGACAGACAGACAGACAGACAGACAGACAGATAGACAGACAGACAGACAGAAACAGAGATACAGATAATGAAAGCTTCATGGGGTTTCATATCTTAACTTATGAGTATATGTAACGCAGAAGTATCAACATGGGAGAAATTAAAAGTATATAAATGAGATACGTAATATTACTTTTTACAACAAGTTATCAGCAAAAAAACACTCACAAATGACGCATAGTATAAAAGTAAATTATTGTTATCAACTTTCCAATATAAGTCCGATATCTTTTTAATTATTGAAAAAGAGACCTTACATAAAAAATGCGCATGGAAGGGAGAAAGAGAGATTTTGGGAGCGCGATATAGAGTGAGAGAGAGAGAGAGAGAGAGAGAGAGAGAGAGAGAGCGAGGGAAAGGAGGGAGAAGACAGACAGACAATGCAGACAGGCAGGAAGACATACAGACAGCTAGCAAGACATACAAAATAACAGAGAAAAAGGCAGAGAGAAATACAGATATTGAGAGAGCCATAGATATAAAGACCGACTCACAACTCACAGAGATAAAGTTATAACGAGTGAAACGGGGAGAACTTTACTTAGTGCAAAGGAAAAAAAAAACTTGTCTCATCCTCACAAGCAAAAGATGAAGATAGATACCACCTGGTAATAGGTCGGGGGACTGAATCAGGCCTGACTCCATAAAACGAGAAGAAAATGGAGCCGATGAGGAAGGCTGTGTCGCCATTGGTATCGATCTAGCCACAGCAGGCGCACACTTTGTTATTTATTAGAGACGCCTGTCTGTTCAGCAGAGCCCGAATCCTGAGATCATTCTTGGTCTGCATCTTAATGCTAACTAAAGAATTTCATAATAATTGTAAAGATATAAAAAGAAAAAAAAACACACAATAATACATATTTTAATATGCCATACTAAACAAATTTTTATATAAAAATATTCTGATTTGAATAAGTGTGTTTCGTTAATTTTTAACAAATTACTTTAGTTTCATGTTTAAAAGAATGAGTAAAATCACATTTTTAAAAGTAATCTATTATTCATCTCTTTCGATTAGATTTGTTTTAATACAACAAAGCAAAAACAGTTTTAATGTAAATAAACGCTCAATTGGGCTTGAAAAAGAAGTTATAGATAGCGTAGTGAAAGATAGCGTAGAGTTAGTTTTTAACGGAATTCGTTTTTAAAAGGGGTTGAGAAAAATCACTGCATATGGTACCGATCTTTTCTGTACTTCATATCATTGGCCGTAGTATAATGGTTCAAATGTGCTCTTTTTTATCAAGCAGCTCTACTAATTGTACAATCATCCTAATTTGCTAGGGTCGCGGAAGCCCTGAGGTAAAGCATCGGCTTCTGACTCAGGAAGTTCGTGGTTCGAGCACTTACAACTTTGCCCTCTACTGGTTGAGTGGGTGTCAGTTTATTGTGACCAGCTTAGACATGTGTCATGGTATCCCCGCCCCGTCTCGTTTGTGGCAGCACATAAAATTATTAGACGTTAGCCTTGCGGCTCGTTTTCAATATAGTATCTATAGTGCTGACGTTGGACGTTAACCTTTTCAGGACGCGCTACCCAGAGCAATAAAATTCTCTATGGACGCAACAGTTAAACAGTGATTATTCCCTGCAGACGCACTAATTTGGGGTGTTTTGAAAAATTTTTGAAAATCACCAACTCATCTGATTTAAACATATTTAGTATCATTACAAAGATAAATTTCAAGACCAACCAACTCAACTACTGCAACTACTTCTAATTTGCTTATCAAACATTGTACACCTGTTAATTAAAAATAAAAGGCTAAAATGTTGAAGATAGTTACTTTACGCTATATCTGCTTAAAATGCTACCCCTGCCCTAATGTCATTTAAACGCCACGATGGGTTCTAATTAAAAGTACCATTGTCCTACATACAATATAAAATAAAGCGCAGACAAGAAACAACGCAAAAAAAGAACAAATAGTTACACAGCGCGAATTTCACTAGCATATTCGTCCGGGTAAAAGCTTTTTCGACAGCATTAAGATTGTTCCTTTAAAATGCTAGAAATCTTGCAGAATTCATTAAAGCATGAGCTATATAAGCATGAAGTATATATACTCACAAATAAACTCCGATTAATTTACTAAAACCTACCTAATCAGACATTATCTATGAAAATGAAATTAATAAAACACCAGTTAGTGTGTTGGCTGAATTTATTTCGAATGACATTTTACATTGCTAAATTTTCTAATTAACATTGGGCTGTTGCAAATTAGTGTGTGTCAGGAAGGATGAACTTTCTCCTAATCAATTAAATCAAATTGATCGGGAAAAGGTGCAAAGTGAAGTTTTAGGAGAAGAAAAAATGTATAGTTCCGATATAACAAAGAAGTAAATGTTATATATCTGATGATCTAAAAAGAGAGTTGCGAGCTATAAAAGACATCTAAACGCAACGTGTATAAGTTTAAGCATTGTAAATGTTTTAAATACACTATCATTGGGTATTGGTTGTAGAGTAATATACTCTAGGTATCGTTTTAAATCTTCTTAGTTTTCCTATTATTGAAAGCATTCAGTTTATTATTTGTTTTTGTTTTCTTTTTAAAGAAAATTATATATGATATTATTTTTCGTATTAATACACGGTTTTTATTACGACAGCGTTTTGATTTTGCGAAGGTGATATCTAGAGTTCTGCGATGTATCCCTATTTTTTAAAGTAAATGTCTCTAGTTTTGCCCGTTACTGTTCGATCTTTACATTTCCGAAAATAGACTTTTGTATAAAAATTCTTTATTGAAAGATTTCTAAATGAATTAAGCCTAAAATTCCTTTTCTAAAATGAAACTGGGTGGAAATCTGCTATCAATATATTTTTCGTAACAAACAGAAGGTATTAGTCTAGGATTTCAGTTTTAGAACAAAGTATGCACCAAGGAAATTTTCCCTAATGGAAGAAATATTTTTAAGTTGGTTTATGCGGAAGGGAAAAAGCTAGGAGAAATGAAAAATTGGATAAAAGCAAAGACAAATGAAAGAATTATTCGAAAAGTAGAGGAAGTTTGAGGGAGCTAAAACTGAGAAACACACAGAGTGAGAGAGAGAGAGAGAGAGAGAGAGAGAGAGAGAGAGAGAGAGAGAGAGAGAGAGAAAGGAGGTACAAACATGGAAACATTTAACATGGAATTTTTTTTTTTCGTTCAGTTCAAGATTGGGGGAAAAGCACCAAAGAGTATCATCAAGATAAGCAATGTTTAAACAAAACTAGAATAAACTACTCTTGAAGTTAGTTTGGCATAATTACACATACACAAACTCACATATACACACACTCACAAACGTCCTCGTAAGATAGAAACTTTTGAATCAGATCAGCCAATAAATATTTAGAGATAACCAGAGAACCCGTGATGGGACGACAGACTAGACTCTTGCAAAAGCATAAATCTAGATGCGGTTGGCATTTATCGGACACATCTCTCCATCTCTATCGATCGATGCATCTTATTTCCCTCCTTTCCTTTTCGTCTCTCTGTTTACGTCTGACTTTTGCTCTTTGTCTGTCTCTGTCTCTCTCCTCTCTTTCTGTCTTTCTCCCCTCTCTCTCTCTCTCTCTCTCTCTCTCTCTCTCTCCCTCTCTATGTTTGTCTACCAGTTGCTATCTCTCTGTGTCTCTATCTCTTTCTTAACCCCTCTCTATCTCTATCTCTCTCACTCTCTTCAGTTATTTTTTTGAATTCTTTTTCCTCAAATCCCATCATTTTAGATCCCTCCATCTCTCCCTCTCTACGGTGTCGATTTTGTACGTTGCTTAGAAACCGACAGTTTTCCTTTCTTCTTTTTTGATATCCAGATGGTTATCTGAATCGATTTTTTTCTCGATGAGACTATACATTTATCTCTCCCCTTTCCCTTTTAGCCTAAAAAAGGTTTGATTTATTGAGTAATCCACCGTTAATATGCAGTTCACAACGTTACTATCTAATTAGAGATAGTTTTGTGTTGAGAAATCAATGCTGTTGAATCAGGTTCCAAGCAAACATTTTTATGTGATGCCTGTTAAAAACATGTTTTTATTTGATCGCAACAAAGGTTTTAAGTTTTTGTCACCTCATGCTTTTTTATCCAAGATCTGTATAAAATTAAACAATGCAGAGGAGGTTAAATACAAATATCTCTAGTACACTCGGATATTCCGCCTACTGGCATTGCAAGGACAGACGGACTGAAAAATTGTATTATGATTTTTTCTTGTAGTTGTCATTAAGTTAATAAAAAAAATCCATAAACAAACAACAAAGTCGTGTTGTTCGTAAAATAATAATGAAGTACATACGTTTTATGACGTCAAAAAATGAGACATATTGCCCAAAAGCTAATTATTATTTTTAGAAAGGGGTTGAAAATCTTTTCACGTATAAAATGTAAGTAAAGTCTATTAAAGTAATGGAGGTTGTCAAATGTTAATTTTCAAACAGTCTTTTCTTTCCTGTTAGAGGGACTTTTTGTAAATTACATTTTTATCCTTAAACCAAAAACACCAATATCACTCAACCCTTTTTGTCTTCATAGCTTAACTGCAGCCTTTTTATTCATTTTATATATGTTTTTAAATGTTTTTTTATTTAATATTGTTAGAGTTGTTATTTTATCAACTGTACTTCGGTAGAAATAGTAACAAAAACTTTTTTCCGTTTTAAAACTTGCTTTAATCAATGCAATAACTGAAAAATACAGTCAATAACATTTAAACATAGTCATAATTAATTAACTTTAAAAGAAAAAATAATGACAAACAAATAAAGATGTCTATGTAGTTTCATTACAATCTCCGAAAGATTTTTTATACATATTTCTTTTCATGTTCTTTTATCCCGTTCTATACAATTTAGCGACATTGAGATAATCATTAAACAAATAATTATTCTAAAGCCCAAGATCCTGTCTTTCCATGATTGCTATTTGTCTATATGTAAATAGATATTTGTAGTGAGGAAAGAAACAACTTGTGCTTACATAATTCAATAAGTCCAATACAGCATAACTTTGTTTTCATCTTTTCTACTATGATAGTTTTGTATTTGCAAGAAAAAGAAAACGTTTTGTTACTTAAATATAGCCACGCAAATGTACCATCCGTCATATCTTTCTTAACGTCCTCAATGGCTGTGGACCCAAAATCAACCAAGCTTTATGAATTGCAATCGTTGTTTTCTGTTCAAACGTTTGTAATCTTTAATAAGACACTGACATATTTTAAACAATTAGAAAAAAAAAGTATTTTGTGTTGTGATAGAGTTTTTTTTTTTGTCTAATCCAGATGGAACCTTATTTTATATTTTTATTTGCCCTCTTGTTTGGCAGCACATAAAAGTGCCAGACGCCAGTCTTGGGGCCCGTCTACAATATAGCTTATATAGTGCTGACGTTGGACGTTAAACCAACACAACTCTATACTTTAACTGAAAAGAACCAAATGGTATCCTCTTTGTTCAAAGAACTTCAGGACACGGAAATGATGACAGGGACTTCGTGAAACTACGTCCTAAAATAATATTGCGCACCGTGACCGTACGGCTTCTGTTTACTTCACAGCTGGTATTTTCACTCTGAAGTCCGTCAAAAGAGGCTTTCCGCTTTTTTCTTTACCACAGAATTATTGTTTAAATAAGTGTAACTTCTTCGAGCAAAATCATTTGAGCTATATTTTCATGGTGCTACCATTGATTAAAAAAAATAGACGGGCAAATGCCCTTGTTGCGCACAGCACCTTTTGCGATAACAGTGTGTGGCTGTACCTTGAGCCATAAGACTCTCACTTGTCAGCTGGCTGACTTACAGTAAAGTAATAAACCTGTCGCTACAGAATTGTGCGCTATTTGGGGGCAAAATTATTCCAAATTATGCACACAAAAAAGACACATTAAGAATCCCGCGAGTGCAGCGTTGGGCATGAGGAGTCTTATCTCCACTTACTGGAGCCTCTGTTTGTCTCATGTCTGACGCTTGGCTTAGCCTATCTAGTATACAAATAGAAAATCACTGGGTGCACCGGAATGAAGCACTTGCTAATTGCTGCTAATCGACTATTACACTTCTCTTTATTGATCTACGTTCACAGCAAGGATATTTCACTATGATGGTCTGATGGTCCACATTCGCTAGATTATAAATTTTTATCATTTACTGTCAACAACTAAAAAAAACAAACAAAAAACTAGTGTCAATCTTTTTTTTTGGTTCGCTTTTTCACTTCTATATATCAATATAATTTGAAATTATATCTGCCGATCCATCTCTTTATCTTTCTGCTTGAGTTAAATCCCTGTCTGTCGATCTATCTATCTGTCTATTTATTCATCTATATTTATAAACATATCTCTTTATCTTTCTTACTATCTATCTATCTATCTATCTATCTATCTATCTATCTATCTATCTATCTATCTATCTATCTATCTATCTATCTATCTATCTATCTATCTATCTATCTATCTATCTATCTATCTATCTATCTATTTATCTATCTATCTATCTATCTATTTATCTATCTATCTATTTATCTATCTAACTATCTATCTGTCGGTGTGTCCATCCATCGAAATTAATATTAAATCTAACTATGTATCGATGAATCTATAATTATATAATTATATTCATTTAATCTTTTGATCTGTGTTTAATACCTTAGCCAACCATTAATCTCTTTCTCTCTGTATTTCCCCCAGTTCTATACGGTCCAAGTCTCTGCTAATTATAAAGCACATCTTCTTTGAAATTAAATCTGAAGTTTCTTTGTGACATTTTTACTTTTTTTTTTTCGCCTTTTCTTCTCTTTTCCCTTTATATAAGGTTCTTTTGTTACTCATCTTTTCTGATTTCCAGTGAAGGGCAAGCTCGAGATTTTGCTGGTGTTCGTCTCCTTCTCTGTAATTTACTGGAATTTCCGATTCACAATGGCGTGTAATTTCTGTATCAGTGAAGCCTGAAAGGGCCCACCAATCGTTGCTTTTTCAATGCCTTATCATTTCGGCTGCCTCTGTCAGATCAGAAATCCTTCACTAGCACTTGTGGGATAGTGCTTTTTCCAGAAGTGTTTTGCTCGTCGTATGTCTGTAGTATACAAAAATCGGTTGGGTAACTTGTTTGTTAAAAGCAAGAACATCAACACATGGAATGCTTGCTATTATTTTTTCATGTTAAATTACTTATTGAATTGTATCTTTAGTATGAATATAAACAAGAGTAAAAAAATTGGACCATTTAGACAAATTTTACACGGTAGTTAAAATCTGTAAAATTGTCCCTAACGGCAACGACTATAATTTTAGTGTTTATCTCTCGATTCTTTTACATAAATATATCTAATTTCTGAAAAACAAATGTGACACTTTAAGAATGTGTATTTTTAACGAACATAACAATCGCGCTATCTATTTTACAGAAAAGTCGCGTTAATACTATGATATACATGAACAACAGTCTTTTTATATATACTAAACCATGCTGCAGTTGTTGTTTTTTTCCTAATACTAGACGAGAAAGTTCCCTTTAAATTTAAAACATCGAATCAAACAAAGTAATGATATAATTAGTTTGACAACTTAATTGTATCTCTTGCAATATCGTGCGAGATAAAATTACTTAACAACAGCTCGATTGTGGTTAAAGACGTCATTTTACTTTTGTAGTTACGACCACTACTTTGTTCTTGTTATCCAGCAATAATTTTTGTTCATTATTGTAATAAAAAGCAGTGATACGTCCTTTTAGTAATAAGAAAACTAAAAAATAATATAAGCAGATTCCTATGGTTGACAAAGTAGGTTGAAATTTGTAGTAGAACGTAGGGGCATGGAGCAAAAAAAACAACAAAAAAACAGAGAGAGAGAAAGAGAGAGAGAGAGAGAGAGAGAGAGAGAGAGAGAGAGAGAGAGAGAGAGAGATCCAGAGATACAACTAACAGAAAATACGAGCAGGGTGAGAGAGGAAGAGAGTAGGAGAAAAAAAAAGAGACTAATAACAAGAGAAGGCAGAGTTGAGTTCAATTAAATACTGTTATTGCTAGGAATACTTGAAATGTTACTGCTTTTACTTTAAGGAAATTTTCAACATCATTTTACCAAATTTACCCNNNNTTTTNGC
>RQTK01000238.1:288707-317054 GCA_003991915.1 Elysia chlorotica | reverse complement strand
TNCTTAAAAATACAAGAAATTTTGCGGATAAAAAAAAATGTTAATGAAAAAGATATACCACGCTCACGACCCTTATAATTTATAGAAAAGTCCACAAGCGTGTGTAAAATGTTATTTAACGCGCCGACTTGTGTATTTTCTGGTGGTGGAAACCTGTAAATTTCATTCCAAAGTCATCGCCATCGATTTTGTCTGAGCAGTAGCCGAGTTTGAGATATTCGACCACTTTCTTTTACCCCCTCTCGACCAAAGAGGTTGCTTGATTAATCTTCACTTTTTTATGTGGAGGGGGTGTTAGGGAAGAAGAAGATGTGTGGTTTGGGGGAGGGGTACAAAAAGAGAGGACGACTTCAGTGGAGCATTAAACTGGGTGGTGTAAGCTGAATATGACTGTTTTATTTTGTAGCTAATTTTAACGAACAAAGAGGTAAATGTACTGAAAATTGACTCAAAACGGTATACACTCTATCGTAAAAACGATCTATTGTTCTGGTTTTTTCTTTGTAAATGTTCATCTGCGTAAAACCTCCAACCTATTGTAAATTAATGACAGTGTTGTATTATCACACACAAAATATGACAAACACTTAGCAAGATCAAAACATAAAAAATATTTATCCGTTTTCTAATCTCACTAAGTTTACAAAAGTGACCAAAGTGTGTCCTGATAAATCTGTCAATTGAACACATTTCAGTGCACATTGATCACAGCGAAAGTAAGGGTCTTGAACGTAGAAGGCCAACACAATGAGAGATGTTTTTTTTAAGCAAATGCTCATTTAGAGAAACACCTAATTAAAGACTACCATCAAAGCATAACTATTATTGAACTGTTTTTAGATGAAACAAATTGTATTGCTATGACCAATCCAGTAAGTAAAAAAAAAACTGGATCCAATACTAAAGTTTGTTCGGGCTTTCCATTCAAATGCCTTGTTATTGTTCATCTGTTTTCATTTCAAGCATCCCTTGAAAGTGATAAGTTACTCCAAGTTTTTAAATTGAAACATAACGGTGGTTCTTGTCAGATTTTTATAAAGTTATCGGATTCAATGTGTAATATGTTGAGGTATTTGCACCAATATTTTTTTTCCTTTTCATGGTGCAGCTCTTGCTTGTGGTATAAATAATAATCACCCCACGCCCTTCTCCCTTATAGAAAAGATTGACGGTCAAAATTGAATCTGAATCAGCGAGCAGCTATACCTTAGCCTACATAGATACATTTAATTTTCGAAGAATGTGCCTCCGATCTGGAGCCGTATGTATCGACCACAAAAAATGTTTCAAAAATATAATTACACGTCTTCTTCACTTCTATTTTTCAGCATTTGTTGCTTATCTCAGTTTTAACAATGGTTATTAACGATGGAAAAAGCCAGTCAGAAGAAAAGAGTGGAAGAGATGAGGCACAATACAATAACAGAATATGCGAGGAATTTGAACTAAAAACAAAACGTGTCTGTAAATCAAACCTAAGCCTTTTTCTGGCATATCAGCTGTCAGCTTATTGATGTGAAACCACTTAACACAAAACCACCACCATACTTCAAAATGGTAATTATTTTCCAGTCTAAACTTAGCTTGAGGTAGTTTGTCATCGTGACATTACTTTTAAAACACTGTTCTGTAACGTAACACATTTTGAAAACTTAATTAGCCGTTAGTTTTGAAAGTATACGCCTCAACGCACGTTTCAACACCATTGACCTTTCAACGATTCATTATGTGGTCAAGTTCTTAATCATCTTTAGACATCGAAGCGAAGCAATATTCATTCCATCCACGGCTATGTGTATAATTATTATGTATTTATAGAAGAGAGAGGGAAATGTTAAAATTGTTTTCAAATGTGGAGGAGAATGTGCCATGCGGGTTTCAGGATTTAAAAAAAGTATATAACGTTAACGTATTTATGAAAAGCCATGGATATGATGATTGTCATGACAGCAATAGAAAAAAAGAAAGAGAGAGACAGAGAGAGAGAGAGAGATAGATAGGAGAGAAGAGAGAGAGAGAGAGAGAGAGAGAGAGAGAGAGAGAGAGAGAGAGAGAGAGAGAGAGAGAGAGAGAGAGAGAGAGAGAGAGAGAGAGAGAGAGAGAGAGAGAAAGTGAGAGAGAAAGGGAAAAACACGAAAAAACACCAAAACAAAACCAAAACAAATACAGCTTTTTAAAAGGTATCTTAACTTGGCCAGAAACCTCGTACTGTGCGGTTGCCTAGCAACCGATCGAGTGCTACAACTGGACTGTTTTAGGTTTTGTTATTATTATTATTATTATTATTATTATTATTATTATTATTATTATTATTATTATTATTGTTACATGATGTTGTTTTTTATTTTTTTGTTTTTTTTTCAGGGGTAGGGGGCGACCACTTTTTTCATCCTACTCATTTTTCGTTTAAAAAAGAAATCTTGTAGAGACTTAAAGGACGCCAAACGAATAGTCACTAGCAGTAATTTATATGTCGCTCTACTAGTACTGTAATACTGTAACACAATTTTTGAAAGAAAACCTAGATATGACCTGACTCCACACATATTTCTATTTTCTTCTTTTTAATCAACTGCTTTTTTCACTTGAGCGATTTCAGAATGAAATGATTTATAGATACAACAGACTGAGCTCTTGGCAAATTGAAATTAGGATGTGTTGTGGGTATATGAACAAGCAGAAAATGGTCACCCAGAGTTATTGAGACACAAGATTAATGGTCGCACCGTTTCCTTAGCTAACCTGAAGAGGTATACCGGTTATTCTTTTATCAATGCTAAAAAAAAGTAGTTTGGAAAGCTGGTTTGTGGAAAGATGGGAGTTCAAAAATACATTAAAGTAGAAATAACCCTAGCGATACTCCATAACAAGACTAAAAGTGAGTAGGTGTCTATTACTCAAAGTACGTTAATAATAGACCAACACCACTCAGTTATAATGCTTTTCAACAATATCGAAGAAAAATTAAAAACGATATTGTGGTGATAATGGGATGAGGTTGAGATAAACTGCACAATCAAATCTGCCAACTTCATTTTTACCCCACATCTTACTTTACTATGAAAATCAATATTCTGTTGAAATCTGGTTTAAAAGGCATTGAAGCTAAATCGTTTTCTTTACATTTCTGAAATGAAGGGACAGACATTAAAAAAATCAATAGTCTTATTCGCCGAAACCAAAAGTCAACAGAAATGTTACAGAAATTATACGATAGAAGTACATTTTTCCTCAAATGATGCCATCCCGGCTTTAAACGACACAACTTAGAAAGTGTCAAATTTCTTTCTCAATTAATTGGCTATTACAATGTAGTTTGAATTAAGCAGAAATATCTATTTACTTATTGCTCTTACAGTAATATGGGAAGTAACATCGTGAAAACCCAGTACATTTTTTATATGCAGTCATACTAGTCTTACGATAGAAGTACATTTTTCCTGAGATGATGCTATCCCGGCTTTAACCGACACAACTTAGAAGGTGTCAAAGTACCATCTCAACTAACTGGCTATTAGTTTGAATAAAGCAGAAATATCTATTTACTTATCGCTCTCACAGTAACATGGGTGAAAACCCATTACATTTTTATATGAAGTCATACTAGTCTCGTCCTTATGTTAAACAACATTTACATAATTTTTTTTGTGCATCATCACATTTTGTGTATAATCAGAAACTACCAAAATATACTAATTGATTGATTTGTTGGTATTTTAAATCCCATTGTCAACAACTAAGCTACATAACGCATGGGTCTCAACACTAACGTCTGACATTTTCATGCTGCTTCACAGAGACATAGCAGGGATTATAGAAACGTCTACCATAGTTACTATATGCACACCAGCCCAACCAGTAAATTAGGAGATTCGTACTATTCAAATACCAAGCATCGAAAGAAGAAAGATCAATCGGTTTTTCATAATCAGCTTGCTGGTTCTCTAATCATCTTTCTTAAAAGTAAATTGAACGAGAAGTACTAACAACTTTTACGTAATTGAGTTGGTTTACTTATCTTCAACTTTTTCTCAACTAAAAGATGTATCTTTATGCACGTACTTAATTTTGGTTCAGAACTTATAAGAAAGAATAATACACAAGGTAATGATGATGAAACTAATGATGAAAATTTACTTTTTGGTCGCATAAAATAGTCGCAGTTCAGTCAGTGCTTCAAGTCTTTTATGTTAACGAGGGCGCCCGTCTTTCTTTTTTTTTCTTTTCAAGGCGCTGTAATCCGTTTATCCTAAGTAGCTTATACCAATAAGTTATTGCTATAAAATTCTATTCATACTCATAGCCTGAATCGACCAATTTCATCTTCAGAGCTCAACAAAGCTCAGGGCGTACAGCGCTGGACTGACACAAATGTGGCAAGGCGATCGAATCATAGTCTGGTGAAAAGGTTATACATTCATTAATAAGATAGAGCTTTCGAAAATACTTTCTTGAGCATTATGCATGACGACGGGTTTTGCGCAGGAGGAGGGTTTTTTCTTTGTATTATAAAACTGTTTTCTATTCATGTATAATCATTTGAAACGACCGTTGTGCTTTTTTGTCTAGAGTTCGATTCATGGTTTGGTTTACTTATTTTAGATTTTACTAAAGAGAACTAATGTTCACTATGTGTTGTCGGTCCCTTTAATTCTACTGAAGACTGTTGAATAACATGAATTTTCTCAATAAAAGAGAGTAAATCCAGGTTTATACGTACTTATAATACGTCATTGAAAAATACAAAAAAAAAAATTTAACTTTCTTGAATCAATGTTTGACAAAGATAAAAAAAACAAAAACAAAACATAAACCAACTGTTTAAGCGAAATGCTGTTTTTAACTGATATTTACGTCCCCTTTTATGTCATTTATTGTACACGCATTGTGTGGCTCGTAAGTACGTGTAGTTATGGCTCGTCTTAATATATATGAATGTGAATAAGAAGGCTTACGGCAATAGATGTAAGCTACCGCAACGTTACACATACTACTCTATATCTGTTCAATGAAATAAATTGCATCTTTCATGTTCTTGTTTCTATAAAGTACAACGTATGGCAAGAGATGTAAGCTACCGCAACGTTACACATACTACTCTAGATCTGTTAGTAAATGTTCAATGAAATACATTGCATCTTTCATGTTCATACAAAGTATACTACTATTATCATTAGACCTAACAACTATAGAATCATATTCTATTAAGTCAACTCGTTTCATATACGTTCACCTTTATTGCTTTCTTTTTCATGCTTCACCGCGCTGAGCTTTCCATTTCCTATACATAATTAAAGAGCTTTAGTACATCTGACATGTTTCCTGCTAAAGTAGGATTGTTCCTTCCATTATAATAGAAAAAAAATGTCCGTCATCCGGACCTGGTCTTTCTGTCAAAATCAATATCTGGAAATTAGCGTCTTTTGTAGAGGTTTCTCTGCTCGTGTGTTGACCCATAGGTGGAAACTGCTGTTATTATTCTCCCTGATTATCTGTCGACGCTGTCTGAATACATAGAATTGTGAAGAAGAAATTACAGAGTGATGTGAAGCCGTTTATTAAAACGAATAAAAAATGGCAACTATCACAACGTGAATTTTCAAATTTTTCATTGTTACAGTAAAAGAAGAAATGATTTCCGTGTAGAACAACAATAAGTTTTTGCTTCCCCTATATGATCCCCACAAACTTTTATATAGAAAAAAAAATATAACCAGCAACACATTACTTGATAAGCAGCGTCACATACTTAATTTATGTATACATTAAGAGGTTAAAACGCTTTAGGGAGCCAATGAATTATGGAGAGTTTACGTACGGGCCGTTGTAACGAGTACATAAAATAACATCAAAATGTTTGGAAAATAGGGAAAACTATTACCATAAAGCTTGAAACAAAGAGCGTAACTGTAGATAGATTAATAGATTATATAGATAGATATATAGATAGATAGATAAATAGATAGATAGATAGATAGATAGATAGATAGATAGATAGATAGATAGATAGATAGATAAATAGATAGATAGATAGATAGATAGATAGATAGATAGATAGATAGATAGATAGATATAGAGTATTCGGTAGCTAGGTAGCTTGGATAGATAAAAAACAGCAAAATAGAGAGTGACAATTGGCAATAGGTGTGGAAAGAATAGGAAGAGAGAACAGATGTCAACGTTTGTAGACCCTTCATAAAAAGTATAAACTACCACTGTTCAAATAAAAGATACGAGCCTTACTGACCTCCTTTCGGGAATAGTTGTGCGTATATGGGTTAGGTTACTGTCAAGCGTACTGGAGTAGGATACAAATTACACATTAACATTTTTTATTCTTCTTTTTGTGCTGTAAATGCATTCCATACAAATTACACATTAACGTTTTTTATTCTTGTTTTTGTGCTGTAAATGCATTCCTGCATCCTCACAGACTCGCACATTTTGTTAAGCTTTAGTCTTGGGGCCCGTCCACGATATAGCCTATTATCGTGCTAGTGTTGGACGCTAAACAACAGACCAAAACCCACAGCCTCAGATGTTCGACCAGTAAGCTTTGAGCGAAACATAATCTCCCTACTCCTCAAACTTCTCTGTGGCCTCTATTGGAGATGGGGAGGTTGCGTGTGGCAACTGCTTTGCTTTGTCGGGTCACACGCACCATGAGAAAATGAGCACCATTATCTCTCTGGGAAACTCACGTGAGAGATGCCACGGGGAGGGCGGCGGAGAATAACTCAGCGCTAACACTGGGGTAACTCGGGGGCCTGTCTCTACAAACAAAGCAGTGCTAAATTATTGATACCCTCGCCTCTTGGTCTGGGGTGGGAGCGATCAACGGTCGTGGCGTGGACAAGAGCGAGACCGCTATTGTCGACCTAAGATTACCGGTGTGTTAATTGGTGACGGAGAAAGCGAGAGCGAGAGAGAGAGAGAGAGAGAGAGAGAGAGAGAGAGAGAGAGAGAGGTGGTTTGTTTGAATCTTGCTACAGGTATTAGTTGTTGCCTATTTTTATCATAGTTGCTCCTGAAAAAAAAAACCACACGTATTGTTATCATAAGTCTCGTTGAAACCAAAGACAGGGTAGCAGTAGTGTTGTTTTTAGATTTTATGTTTTATGTGGGTGTTAAAAAGTAGAAAGTTTGGTTACTTACATTGCAAACATCAAGTTAAAAGAACTATCACACGTTGAAAAATCCATTGACCTTGCATTCATAATACATTAAGCGTATAGAGGATTAGGAAACATTGTCAGGAAACCACAGGACGAAGATGTGGCACAGAACATTATTTTGTCTAAAAGAAGTACACGCAAACGCTTGGCCTCATGCGATGACCTACTGAGTATAATAAAAAAACAGACATTTAACAAAAACAAAAATAGTGTAGGACTAGACTTGGCGACTCTAAGCATTCTTTTGTGACTTCTGTGGAATTATTTGCAAAGGACATTGTGTTATTATAATAGAGGAAGGATGGATGAGCAACGGTTCAAGCAAATGGTCTTGAAAAGATTGAGGGACGAAAACGTGAGTATAATATGTAATACAAAAATCTAGTTGAAGCAAACAAATTAATAATGAAGCAATAGAAAATGGTAGAAGTTCGGCCTCTTAAGTTCTAATTTTTCTCGAATGATGAGGCCGAGAGAAATGAAGATGACTCAGTAAAGTTCACAATTTCTGAGTCTTTTTAAAGGTGAGCCATCCTTGTTTCCTCTTCTTTATCTTTGTTCAGGAATATGAATGTTTTAGCTGTTAAAGGCTGTTTTGTAATATTTTTATGATTGATGTTTGGATCTTGGCTCTCTATTACTAGTAAATATAGAAACATAAGTATTGCATGATTGAAATTGTTGAATCATTAAACACAAGGCTCTCTTCCGCCCACTTTGATTTGATGTTTGAAGTAACGATATTTGGTTTAGTTTGGTTTGTTGATTCCCTTATTCCAATCGTCAGCAAAAAATAAACTGTATTGCGACGGGCCCACAAAGTTTATGCTTGACAATTTACGTTCTGCCACACAAAGACATAGCAGGCCAGGATACCAGTTGTTTTGTCACAGCCAGGGGAAAACTAGTGCAAGTGGTAGAGCGTCTGTCTCCCAATCGAGAGGTCGCCTGTTCTAAACCCACGAGCGGTTAAAATGTGTTTGATTTCGTCACCTACTGGTTGGGCCAGTGTCACGTTAGTACAGTTGACTTGCTGATATTAGTCTATGTGTAAAATTGTCAGACTCAAACATGTGGGCACATCTGCATCATCTAATGCTTGGCATCTAATATAGTGCTAATATTGGACGTTCAGCAAGCAACTCGACTCAATGCAACCCGCCTAGAAGTATGTAGCGAACTGAGCCTTGGTCCAGAACTTACTTTGGTGTCTTGCCAATAGTCTGACGTCCTCCGTGGCAGTGACAATGAGTGCAAGAAGAGCGCCTAATTGTGGCAGCTTTCATTGATATAACTAATCGAATTGCACTTACGATGGAGAGTAGATCATTTTGCAGCAAATATATCGACCAGGAATCTGAAAAATAAGCATTGTTCTTAAAGCTTTTAGCTGCTTTCACATTACTTTATAAGAGGAATAGAAAGAAAAAAAAACTGAAATGAAAAGATTAATGACAACTTCGATATTTTGAATAAATAAACTTTCTAAACTCTGTTGTTGTTTTTTTGCGTAAAATCTTTATCAGATCGTTTTCCCATGTTTTATAACTTTTTATTGTTTTTGTTGACTATTTTAATTAAAAACCTATAACCTCAAAGTTTGTCATCGCATACGTCTACTTTAGTTTTAACTGTTTTTTGGCATGAAAGTAATGTGTGGTTAGGAAAAACTTTAAAGAAAAAGAAAGTTTTTTTTCTATACTGAAGTCCAAGCACTTGTTTAATAGTACAAATAATTATTATCAGTTTAATAGTTTTGAAATTATCGAATAGTCTTGAGCCATTACATTTAAAGAACATTTCTGGCTTGCCAAGAAAACCAATTCTAAAAAAAAATCATGAAACGAAACCATTATCAGAAAACACTCTCATTAAATCGTCTATTGAAATTCAACCCGTCGGGGCAATCGAACCTTAGCCAACTGCTTTTCATACTGTTGAAAATCGTTTTATATTTTATTCTTCATAACGATGCGCCTTATCAGAAACAAATTAAATGATAATGCCTTTTTGATTTCTTCGTGAGTTGATTGAAAGCACTAACACGAGGGAAACGGAGCGCACCGATGTGACAATAGGACAGTTCATAATATAAATGGCAGCACTGTATGAACTTCTGATCAAATCTTCTTTAGTTTTAAAGAAGTTATTCTAAGGCGAAATCGCATTATGACTTCACGCACGAAATCTCCATTAAAGCTAGTGGTTGACTTTCGAGATGTAGCATTATAGATCTACCAATTAATATCGTAGCATCATCGAGCATGTATATCTCTCTATATCTTTTTTCAATCTATCGCTTTTCGTTTTCCACCTTCTCCTGGACGTAAATCTTTTCAGTTCATTTTTTTTCTTTGTCTTCTACCTCTGCGAACGCTTAGCTCTGTCTTCTCTTTGCAATCATTCTCTAGATTGTATTTCAATACACTAGTAAACCCTTTTTCTACTCAAAAGAAAAGACAACCCTGATATATGTACACTTAACAATTTCTCAACCTGTTTATTATGCATTTTTTTCTCTTTCTTTCTCACTATTTGTCACTATCTCTCTCACTTTCCATGACTCATTCTCTCCATCTAAAACTTGATTTAGTAGTCTTCCTGCGTGTTTGTTCGTTTGTCTTATCTATATCGTTTCCTTTACTCCTTTTTACTTTTTCGTTCATATCATTAACACAGTGTAAATCGCAATAGCTATGACCTCGATTGCTTTTTAAATTGTTTTTAAATTATCAACCTAATAACTTCAAATACACAATTATAAAGTGTTATTAATGAACGAGCGTATCCTATATAATAACGTAAAAAGTAAAAAAAATTTTTCGAACCGCGGTTCTTGGGGAAGATACCCTTACCAACCTGGTATCTGTTTCTGGTTGTTTGATAACCCTGGGGGCATGCAGTTCATCATCAACAGTCTTTGTTTATCATGAAATAGTCCAATTTAACAAAGTGGTGGAAAACATGACAGAAAAGATAGTGTGGGCGAGATGAAAATGAAGGAACGAAAACGATAGGTGAGTAGGTAGATAGATACACCATGAGAAACCTACTGGGTGAGTAGTTAAAAGGCTCTTCAGCTAGATTTGAAAATAGATACGCTTTTAAAAAGAAATAAAAATACTATTAAGAGACAGAGTGAATGCGAGAGAGAAAGAGAGAGAGAGAAAGAGAGATATAGAGAGTGAGGGAGAGAGAGAGAGAGAAAGACAGAGAGAGGCAATTTAGCGAAGAGGTAGAAAGAGATATAGATAAACAGAGAGAGAGAAAGAGAGAGAGAAAGACGGAGAGAGACAATTTAGCGAGAGGTAGAAAGAGAGAGAGATAAAGAGTGAGAGATAGTTAGGCATAATCACACTAAAAGAGCGAATCTTTCATGATCTTTCAGGAATACACCAGAAAAAATACTTTAGACCTATAGAAAAAAACAGTGGTTAAAAAGAGAGATTTGAATTTTTTTTTAAAACGGAATGAAAAAGAACAAAAAAATTTATACCAAAATAAGCCCAGAGATACATAGAAGAATTTAATAAAATAGAAAAAAAAAAGATGAAAAGATAGATAGATGGATTCATAGATTGATAGATAGATAGATAGATAGATAGATAGATAGATAGATAGATAGATAGATAGATAGATAGATAGATAGATAGATAGATAGATAGATAGATAGATAGATAGATAGATAGGTAGGCAAACAGCCATAACAAACAATAGAGAGAATGAAAAATTTAGAGAGATAAGGACAGAGAAACAGTAATGTTGGAAAGTAAATTGAAAAGTGGTTGATCAATATTAGTCAATGGCCTACCGTCGTTGTCCCCGTCCTAGAGATAAGATTTTTTTTCACTCTAAAGTAGTTTTCAACGTGGCTTCCACCTCATTACTTGAGTAACGGATCGTTAGATATGAGCCGACATCTTATTCCCCATCGATCGATATTCGCCCAGCAGTGATAAAGAGATGTACCGAGCAGCTGCCTCTCTACTTCTCTGTTGAGCTTCGATGTTACCTAAGTTAGCCTATCTGGTCAACCAGTTTACTATACTGACTTTCGTTAAAATTATTAATTAAAAAATAGCTGAGCAAAAATAGTAGAAGTGAAAGCAGCGTGTTAGAATCTATGTATTGAAAAAAAAAATTCAATGCTAAAGCGGCGTTGTAAATTATGTTTTGTGTTTGTTTTCACTAATTTATTCATTGATCTTGTTGTTTATGTTATGGCTGTTTCTATTTTGTTGTTGTTCATGTTGCTGTTGTTATTGTTGCTGCTGTTGATAATCATTTCGTTTTGTTCTCAGTTTGTTATTAATATTATATCATATATTATTATAATTCAGAATATGTTGCTGTAAATGACTTTATTTAAAGGATATGATTTGTGCTGGAGAAAAGCCAAATGAAACCAAGGAGATTTGTTTTATATAATTATAGTTATCCTATCACAGAGAGCAAAACAATTAATTCATGACATTAAGAAAAAAATCAATGCTTACTTCATCTATATATATATTTAATTAAGCACTCCAATGAATATAACGGCAATTAAAAGGATATATATATATATATATATATACGTTTAAATCGAATGACAAGTCCAAAAGTTTAAAAGAGCTATTAATTTTTATCCTCATATGTTTTAGTCATGAACCACAAATATTCATTATTGCTATGTCCGTGGGTCGAATGCATCAGTGGAAATAATTCCTACTATTTATAACTATAAAATGTCATCATGTTTATTTCAGTCTGAATTTTAAAAAAGGCAAACAGGGAGTTACTGGTTTCAGAAAAAAAAAGATGTTACTTGATACATGTAACAAGTGTACGGCTGTTAATTAATAACTGAATTGTTTATCAAAAGCTGCTGTATTCAACGTAGACAAAGTGATGTAGGAAATTGATAATAGAGGGACACAATCTAATACAACAAATATTTATCCTATTCCAACATGCATACATTCAATGTTATATACTTCATTAGCAAACCACTCAGCAAAAGAGAAAAGAATCGTTGTTTTTGTTTTATGTTTTTTTTTTCTGTTGTTTTTTAACTCAATCTTTTTTTTAAATTTGTAACACAATTTTCAAAGTAAAAACAACGTATTACATTGTTGTTTTTTCAGATAAGCTATATCCAAATGTCCAGAGAAAAGGCATGCTTGTTTTTCACAACCTAATGATATTACTTTGTGTATAAAAAAGGCACAAAACATATCTGCAGGAAATGCAGAAATATCTCTATAGTAAGAGCCAGAGGTGAACTAGAAAAAAAATATTCGTTTTTTTCTTAGCATAAAGGCAGTTGGAATGATATTTCGTTCAAGATTATCTGGAGCAATAAGGTTTCAGCTAAAATCGCGCTTATTTAAGTAATATAGAAATAAATAACTTTGTTCTGCACATACGCATGGAATAAATGAGATTCGCACTATGACGTCTGTTTCAGCAAATAAGCCATATAAACGGTCGCGAGTCAATAAGCTTGGTTCATTTTTGCACACCTGTTATAATTATACTGCCGAAAAACATCCTCCTCTTACATGTTCTGTTTGTCTTTATTGTTGCAGGAAATAGGTGCTCTTGCCACTGAAAAATTGATGTTATTTATGGTTGCGTCAGCTATATCTCCTCTCATTGTATGTCTGTCTCTCTGTTTGTCTTTCTCCTCCTCTATATGTCTGTCTTCACACGCACACTATTCCACCAAAAGTCTCCTGTCCGTCTGCTTGTTTGTCTAGTCGGGGTGTTTCCTCCTCCTCCTCCTCCTCTCTCTCTCTCTCTCTCTCTCTCTCTCTCTCTCTCTCTCTCTCTCTCTCTCTTCTCCGATTCTCTTGATTTCCTTCTTTAGGTCTTGAACACTTCTCTGTCCAATTTGTGCCTCTTCCTTTCGTCCTCACTCTATATTCATCTCATCTTCACTCCCTCACTCCTCTCTCTCTCTCTCTCTCTCTCTCTCTCTCTCTCTTCCTCTCTCTCTTGTTTTATTTAGGTACACCTCCTTGTCTGACCACGTCATCAGCCATAAATAGGAAACCATAATAAAACATCTGTTTCTAGACACAAGAATATTAATTGAACGGCTACATCGTCTTCACTAGCATAATTTCCAATTTTTTTTAATGAATTTCATTTCATATCTATCTACATACCCTAAAAAGCAATTTAAACAGCCAATTTCGTTTCACGCTAATGAGATTTGGATAAATATAAAAAAACAAAAACAAGAAGATGGAGAAATACAACTTTTTGTTATTTTTTTTCGTAGCCTACCTTAGTGACTAGTATTCATTAAACTAACAATAAAACAGACATTAAAAAACTACGCCAGTTCATACCATTTATCCACTAAAGAGGATTCAGTATTATTTTGTATCTAACGTTATCATTCTGAGAACGTTTTTTGTTGTTGTCCATTTATAATAAAAAAGCAATATTTGCAAGCATTCGTTTAGACATAAACCATGAAGTTCACAGTATTCAATTAAATCGTGGATATTCTAAATACTTCTTTATTATTTCAAAAACACAAAAGTTTTATACCCTCTTTCCAAAACATTCAGTGATTAGTAGACTCCCATCTGTGATAAACATTACGTTCAGTGAGACCATCAGCTCTCAAACATCCATTCGTTCCACTACTGCCCATTGAAGATCTATTTTTAGCCAGGGTCAAATACCCTTACAAATCACCACGCTTCTGAAAGCGTGTGACCACAGTAACCTTAGTACGTCAGAAAACGATCTTGACGCAACCAGTCATTATGGGCCATCCCTAGCAACAAATAAAGGAAGCCACATCCATCAGGCTTGCTCTGTAGATGTCTCAACTGGTATCCGTGCTTCGCCATCCATCGAGTCAACAATGCACGGCTTGCGATCCACACAACGTTAATGCGTGACATAATCTCCCCCAACGAGCTTAGGTGTTGTTTCTCTGATCACTCATTAGCTCTGTAAGTATAGGATAACGAATAGATGTGATTGGACGACGATACGTGTTCGCTTACTTATCGCTTTCGTTTTCGCTGTTTGTTTCGTTGCTTGGCGTTCAACGTCAGCACTATAATTATAAGTTATATTGTGGACAGTTGTTGATATTGTTGAGTTGGTTTAAAGTCCAACATCACTACTATATAGACTATATTGTGGATGGACCCTACAACTAACGTCTGAAAATTTTATATGCTGACACACACAAACAGTTGTCAGACGTAAGTCTTGAGGACTGTTCACAATATAGCCTATACAGTGCTGATGTTGGACAGGCCCCAAGACTAACGTCTGACAATTGTATGTGTGTGGCAGCACATGAAATTGTCAGACGTCAGTCTAGGGGCCCGTCTACAATATAGTCTATATAGTGCTGAGGTTTGACGTTTTACCATTGTAATTGCTTCCACACAGAAAAACAACAGGGATACCATGCCTCCCATATCAGCTTCTCATATTATACCAATTATTCCTTTTCGCTACGGTACCGCTATCGCATGGACTGTAATAATGGACAGAGCCAGGAGTGTTACGAAACATATCTGCGCTCGGTCAGATTGCCGGCTGCTATCGATCCTACTCGCAGTTTCCAGGAGAGCGAGTTAAACAGTGTCATTGAGCTCGTGGAGTACAGTGATATCCCCTTTCTAAAACATTCAGTGATTAGTAAACTCCCATCTGTGATAAACATTACGTTCAGTGAGACCATCAGCTCTCAAAGATCCATTCGTTCCACTACTGCCCGTTGAAGATCTATTTTTAGCCAGGGTCAAATACCCTTACAAATCACCACGCTTCTGAAAGCCTGTGACCACAGTAACCTTAGTGCGTCAGAAAACGATCTTGACGCAACTAGTCATTATGGGCCATCCCTAGCAACAAATAAAGGAAGCCACATCCATCAGGCTTGCTCTGTAGATGTCTCAACTGGTATCCGTGCTTCGCCATCCATCGAGTCAACAATGCACGGCTTGCGATCCACACAACGTTAATGCGTGACATACTCATGTCCAACGAGATTATGTGTTTTTTTTTCTTATCACTCATTAGCTCTGTAGGTATAGGATAATGAATAGCTGTGATTGGACGACGATAAATGTTCGCTTACGTATCGCTTTCGTTTTCGCTGTTTGTTTCGTTGCTTGGCGTCCAACGTCAGCACTATGTAAGTTATATTGTGGACAGTTGTTGATATTGTTGAGTTGGTTTAAAGTCCAACATCATTACTATATAGGCTATATTGTGGATGGACCCCAAGACTGACGTCTGACAATTTTATGTGCTGCCACACACGAAATTGTCAGACGTCAGTCTTGGGGCCCGTCCACAATATAGCCTATAATTATAGTGCTGATGTTTGACAGGCCCCAAGACTGACGTTTGACCATTGTAATTGCTTCCACACAGAAAAAGAACAGGGATACCATGCCTCCCATCTCAGCCTCTCATATTATACCAATTATTCCTTTTCGCTACGGTACCGCTATCGCATGGACTGTAATAATGGACAGAGCCAGGAGTGTTACGAAACATATCGGCGCTCGGTCAGATTGCCGGCTGCTATCGATCCTACTCGCAGTTTCCAGGAGAGCGAGTTAAACAGTGTCATTGAGCTCGTGGAGTACAGTGAACTCCCAAAGATAATGTTGAGGAGTAAGTCGGGAGGATGTTGACAACAAGAGGAAGAGAGATATAGCTAGAGAGTTGATAATGAAGTTTCCGTTTAGGAAATAGATAAAGAGAAAGATAGGTAGAACGATAGTTAGGTAGTAGGTAGATGTAGAAACAGTTTCCAGGAGAGCGAGTTAAACAGTGTCATTGAGCTCGTGGAGTACAGTGAACTCCCAAAGATAATGTTGAGGAGTAAGTCGGGAGGATGTTGACAACAAGAGGAAGAGAGATATAGCTAGAGAGTTGATAATGAAGTTTTCGTTTAAGAAATAGATAAAGAGAAAGATAGGTAGAACGATAGATAGATAGTTGGTAGATGTATAGAAACATAGGTAGACATGTAGTTAGATAAACTGATATAATACTATAAGAGTGGATGTTGAAGTTTCCATTTAACAAATAGGCATGGAGAACGGCAGAACGATAGATAGGTAGTAGGTAGATGAAGGTAGGAAGACATGAAGTTAGATAAGCCGATATAATAATATAGACATCTTTAGTGGGCACAATGACCATACTGCCAAGAAATACGATTTATCACTATTCAACGGAACAAAAGTCACTGGATTACATCATTATCTGATTAATAAGTCGAGCGTGTTCTCTTTTCCCATTGTTTTAATATCTCTTGATAATATAGAAATATCGGTAAACCTCTATGTAATTTAAACATGTTTTAGGTATACACAAAACTCCAGGAAAGCACAGTCTTCAAAGAATATAACTAAAAATGCTTACATGATGCTTATCATTATTTACCTTTATTAACTGGCTAAATAAACATACGTTATCCAAATGCAATATATTTCCAACTTCAAAACCCGTAATTACCTATTTAGGCGTCCAAAATAAGAAGCATGCATCGGTATTTATAAATTTCTTTTGTAAAAATAATAAGCATTTGTACAAAAAAATTAGTAATGATTAGAAAATACGAACAATGAAGGTAAAGCTTTCTTTTTCAAGTCACTTATAGTATCATTGATGTTTTTCTAACCTAAATTTAGAATCTTCATAATATTATGGACTAGTGTGAAATTTGGCTATTTTTTCATGAACAATACTTCTCGAAATACATAATTTTGAGGAATTGTCATTAAAATGACTAATTTTTGTTTGCAAAATAAAATAATGTTGCGTCTTGACTAACAAATGTAAAAATACTCCTTTTTTCAAGAATCATTTTAAGGAACATGTGAGTGAATGAAAGTTGATGCTCAGTGATAGTGCGGTTTACATTAATAATAACATAAATATTATGCCAGACTACAAACTCGTAGCATGTTTTCTATTATCAATCTGTCTATTTGAAAATAGAGAAAACAACGGATATTCCAGCCAGGATAAACCTCCGTAAAAGAAACAAAGCTATCAAAGAGAATACTGATCCTGATGCATATTTAACCAGTGCTTTCATGATGTCCCATATTTTTAGATTTATTTCAAATACGCTCTGCGCGTTTGTGCCACTAAAAAAAACCCACAAACAATGCCGCTATTTCATCTTTGTTTAAGCAAAAACAACTGAATCATGAGTGGTATGATTAAAGGAACTATAATTATAGAACTCGAAAGAATGCGAACAAAAAGGGGGGAAAAGTTTCATCTATGTAGATGCGACCTTTTTGAACAAACTAATAATGACAGTGCAGACAAAATTAAGTTGGCACCAAGGTAGAAAAGATAGAATTTAGGGCACCTATTTCTTTGACTCGTTCTCTTAACTTGGTTACCTTTTTATGATTTTGATATGAACTTTAATCCGCTTTTCGTTTTCACTCATTTTCCAACTATGTTTAACTTAGTTTCTATTCTTTTAATGCATTTAGTTCCCTTTTTTTCTGAATTTTACGACGTAATGTTTATCTCTACGCCTATACATGTACTACCCTTGTCTTTATCTCTCTTCTCTTGTCTTTAAATTCCCTGATATAAAGTATAAAACCAATTAGCATTTATGGTTTCTACATAAGTATCTTGAAATTAATTAACTTGAGTTGTGAGCAAGCCTAGAGCAAGAGATTTAATTACAGACCTATAAGCAAACACATTCCAAATGCGCTCTGAAACACGCAACAGTCATCTTCAAAGAAATCATAGCCCCAAAACAATTACTGTTCTTAACTTCGTAAAATTTACTCAAAATTCGAATGCCAATCCTTTTGATTATGCTTGCATCAAGGAAGAAATACAATTTATAACATTCGTTTTTTGTTTTTGTTTTTTTTAAGGCGAAAAGGCAGTGGGAGATGTCGCAATCCGTAATAGATCTATTATAACTGTCACATAGGACGAGAAAGCTGCACTATCGATGAGCATTATTTTTAAACATAGTCTATCTTTGGACTTTGATTTGAGCATATCGCGTGTCTGATGTCACGTGACTTCATACAAGAGGCTTATGTGTGCTTCCAACTTGAGGCTACGAAACGTTGCACTCTCTGGACAGCAAGTAGGGAGACAGTGGAACTGTTGGAGGTTACACACGCACGCACTGGGGCCAACTGGCGCACGTTTTAGAGCGTTAATATCCCAATCAAAGGCCTCTGGTTTGAAACCCACGAGCGCTCAAAAATGTAGAAGTCCGATTTCATCCCCTACTGGGTTTTTTTTTCGGTTTCAGTATACAGTGACCGGCTGAGGCAAGAATCATGGTATACACGCACTGTGTCTGTGCAGCACAGCAGCACATAATATTGTCTTGAGGCCCGTCCACAATATAGCCTTTATATTGCTAACGTATGAAGCTAAGCAACAAACTTAAACTCAAACACAAACATGCACGCACACATAGGCCTAGCGTGTCAGAAAACACCTTGTGACAGATACTACGCTAATTATGTGATCTGCAACAACGAGATTAACCTTTTTTTTAATTTTTATATTTCCAATTATAAATGTCAGTATCTTTAAATTAGATCGCTGTATGGTGAGATTAGAGATTCTTGTCTGCTACAAAAATATTTTAGCATTTCAAATATAAATAATATACTTGTAAAGCTATACGTGACTCGAGTTGAAGCAAAGAAAATCGATACGCTTTAATTACAAACGCATCGATCTGTTTAATTTTTTTGTTTAAAATGAAAACCGAAATAATAAAGGTAAATTGTCGTGTGGTAGATTTTTGAAAAAAAAATATAAATAAGAAACATTACACGCAACACAAACATAAAAAAAATAGTATGCATAGAAAAATTATCAGCTCTTTAAATTTCGAGAAAAAAAACATGTGCGGATTTGGACTTTTTATTCATTGACATTTTGATATCGTGTGGATTGACATTTTATTTTCAATTTTAATGCCTTTCACACTTTAACATTGACTAATAGAAAATAAAAAAAAACTATTTTATTTGATGAAATGAAACTCTCAACAGTGCGATATAAAATGTATCTACCATTATTAATAGATGCAAAGGGCTGCCATGTCTACCAATAAATTAAGCCAATGTTTAGCAACATTATTGGCTCCTATCTTATTTAACCGAGATCTTTAAAAGATCATGGGTATTTTTATGACTTTCCTCCAGCTTTTCCTTAATCAGATTATTTGTCTCCCATTGTCATCAAGTACGAGTCTGAGCCGTTGGAAACTGTAGTTTTTCATTCGGATTAAATTTGGTAAAATTGGGTATTTGAGTCAATTACATTTACAATAAGCAAATAAACATGTGAATATAATTCTTTTTCAAAGAACATAACCATTAACGTTGATTTTGATTCTAAAACAACGTACTAATAAACTGCATAATTGTAGAAAAAAATGATGTTTTGTATATTTTAACAAAAAGGAAAAAATAGAGTGAAGTGTCTGGCTTCTTTAACCATAAATGCGCTGACAAAGAAAGCCCCATTAAGCTGCACCTACGCCACATTAGAGAAATCGCCAAGTTAAATTTAACTTTAAAACAATGCATCACACTGCAGGCACGGTCACAGAATCGACTGTGCTGGAACGTTGTGTTTGTATTCAGCCTATGCTCACGCTTAGAGATTCCAGGAAAAATAGGAAATACATGTACCACCGTTGTCTGGCTTTTATTGAGTTCCGTTCAAGAAATATATAGGCAACAAATCAATAACTATTTTGCAGCCATATAGTGATTTTAAACTGACTATCGCTTGTTTCATCCTGTTCTCTTGTCGATTTGTGATGTGTCGTATATCTCATCGTTTTACGTTCCTCGTCATTATAGTCTAGTGCTGGACTCAACTCTCTTGTCTCTTTTTGTGACAGTAGCTGTGTGCACTAGATGAAAATCGATCCGACATAATCGGTTGTTTTGCCAGCTTGTGAGCCAATCGATGCATTTCTGTAGGAGTATTGTTTTTAAACCGTCTTACTAACAAAGCTGTTTGAAATACCGGGACTCGTGGAACCATAAATCCACTCAAACTAGAGCTGCCTTTGAAACGCGATATCACATTAATATTTAAACACCGACTTTTGTCAACGACAACCTACGGTTCTGATTTTCCGTGTCCATGGAACAAACTAAAACACACGATAAACAACTGAAGAAAATATAACCTCTCAGTGCGGAACTATTAGGTTCGAGTGTCATTACTTGATGTTACTTTGTCCAGTGTCTGGAAGTTACAAAGTTTGGTGCGATCTGTATTTGTAATTTCAAATATGAATTTATTCTTTATGTCTGAGTTATTATTTAAATGCAATGAAATACCGTGTTATTTTCTAAAAGGAAATATTTAGTATTCAAACATGAAGCAGAGGTAAATCTTAATAATACTGCACTCTGTTTTGAAGTATTATAGACGCATTTAAAAAGTTGTAGAAACCGTGTGTTGTATTCACCAAAAAAGCAGGTCACTCAATTTTTTAAATTAATTTTGATATAAATATTTAAAGCAATTGATAAAAAGATTTACTTCATCCTACTTACTTAACTTTAATTTGGTGAACGGAGAAAATATTTGATTCATATATAGTAGTGGTTATATTTTACAGGTCACACTTTGTACCAAATCTTAATTGTTGGCTGAAGTTGAAACTACTCTCGTATTGAGTCTTGTTAAAACTTCAACTAAGTACTAATTTTGGTACTCGGTACCGTTCTGTGTATTAATTTAGCTACCCAAAGCGTCTTTATTAGTTAAGTTTATAGTCACTTTCAACTTAACCCTTGTTGCTGCTTTTTACTCATAACATTTTCTAAACACTTTGAATAGTTAAAGCGTTCAGCAGTACTTTTAAAGGACTAAAACGTATCCTTTATACATGATCATCGCTATAAGAGATAATACTTATTGATTGTTTGATATATATGGTACATTTCTACTGAAAAAAAGTAAAGGTTGTCTGGTCAGATTAAAGACTTCAATATCTCAGACATTGTTTTGATTTGTTTTGCTAGTTATAAAGGCTCTCCTTAAAACTTTACAATAATAAAATAAAAAGTGATGAAAGACGACTGTCCTTAAAAAGGTTGAATTTGAAAGTTTGCATGTCACGAATGACTGTATAAAAACGAAAACAAAATGATACAACAAAGTTAGGTGATTCCAATAAATCAAAACGGTGACAACAAAGCTGCTTTAATTAAAAATTAGACTTGGCTTTGTTAGATAGAAAAGAGAGTTATTAACAGGTCTGCAAACATAATTATGTCTATGAGGTATAGCTTACGTTTGACTATCATAGTGCATATGAATTATTTCGAATTAGCAAAAAGAACCCAATTTCCTCGACCTTTAAGGCGGGAATATTTCTAATGCTTAATTATTTCAAATTTTAAAAGAGGCAAAATTCAAAATATTGCCTATAAGACTCGTGACTAATATTTCGTAAATCCGTGACCACTTTTGCTAAAATATTATTTCATATTAGACAACAATATTGGCTGATATAAACTGGACAAATAAAAAGGAATACACGTGTCCAGCGTCGCGTTACAAAATAAAATATCCTGGAACTAGATCAAAGCTATCCAGGGAAGGTAGACGGCTCATCTTGTCGAATGCTGAACTGACGAGCAAATGCATAGGGATTCATCTGGTCTATTCTTGGCTTCACAAAAAGCCTCCCCCTCCGTATTTATTATGATTCTTTTAGGAAGCTTCAAGGAGTAAAATAATCAATATTTACTTTTTTTTTCATTCTTTTTTCTTAGAAATAAAAATGTTGTGAAATCAGAAGATACCTATCTCAAGAGTTCCAAATGTGTTTATTCTTCATGAGTGAATTGTGCCCTGTCTAATTTGAAGTCAGATAAGCCTGTGAAAATCATGTTTCTATAAAACACAGTATAATTCGATATTTCCTTAGCGCTCTTGAAACCCTATAATTGCCTGTGTGACTGTATTTATGTTCCAAAGCGTGGATATCACCGGTATTGTCCAGTAATTTCGAAATGACACGTTTTATATCATTTTCTTTCTCTCCTCTACAGAAATGACAGCGGCATGAGCATCAAGCCCTAATAGGGGCGCCTCCAACGCCAAAAGACACCCCCCTCCTCCCCAGCATCCCATCACCATATAGAACGGATTACTCCTCTCCGCCAAGAAGGATACCGTAGCAGCGTCCTGGCCCCACCAGCCCTTAACGTCGTGTCGCCGCCCCTGCCACTCTAAGGAGGGCCGGAGGGAGACACGGACCGTACAGAGCTGCCGCAAGCCGGCAGTATCCGCAGCCCGGCCGTCACCACCACATGGCGTCCTCGAGCCTGTCCCAGGACAGACTGACGGACAAGCGCGCCTGTGCGGAGGATGATCTGGAGAATGGCGGACTGTCGCCGCAGCCGTCCGTGCGGACTAACCCGCAAGAGGACGACATCTGCTCGGAGATCGTGCGCATCGAGCAGAGGGACTCCCAGGACGGCCGCAGTGTCGGAGGCCTTGGGGACGAGGACGGCACCGCCTTCTCGAGGATTGTGCGTACTCTGCAGGTCAGATATCGAGTAAGTAAGCCAATTCTCCCCAGCACCCCTTCCCATTTAACCAACAATCTCTCTCTCTCTCACACACATACACACACTCACAATCACTTTGATACCATCCACCATGTTATGTTAGTTTTGTTAAGGTTGTAACGTTCACGCGGATTGTGCGTACTCTGCAGGTCAGATATCGAGTAAGTAAGCTAAATCTCCCCAGCACCTATTGACACTTACCCCCCCCCTCTCTCTCTCTCTCTCTCTCTCTCTCTCTCTCTCTCTCTCTCCCCTCTCTCTCTCTCTGACACACACACGCACACGCACACGCACACAATCACTGTATTATTGTACCATCCACCATGTTGTGTTAGTTTTGAAAAGGTTATAGCGATCTCGAGGATTGTGCGTTATCTGCAAGTCAGATATAAAATAATTCCACCCGCCATCTCTTTCTATCTGTCTGTCTCTTTGCAGGTAAGATATCGGGTAACCCTCCCTCCAAGTGTGCCTGTCTGTCCCTCTCTGCCTGTCTAGGATTGTGCGTACTCTGATGTAGGTCAGATATCGAGTAAGTTCACCCTCCATCTCTGTCTGTCTGGTGGTCAGTTTCTCTGCAGGAATGATATCGAGTAACCATAATATATTTAAGTCTGCCTGTCTGTCACTCAGTTTGTTCCTCTCTGTCTGTCTGTCTCTCTCCTGTCTGTCTATCTGTATGTCTCTCTATCTCGTGTATCTATCTGTCTGTCTGTTTCTCAGTCTGTCTATATATATGTTTGTCTGTCAGTCTGCCTCTCTCTGTCTATCCGTCTCTCTGGCTGTCTCTCAGTCTGTCTCTGTATGTCTGTTTGTCTGTGGATTACTTTTAATAAACATAACTTTTGCTCGGATAGCAGCTTTGTATTCGATGATAGATTATTTATATTAATGAGTGGATACGAATGGTATCATATTTTTAAAGTTAAATATGCATTTCCCCTTTGTGGCGTTTAGATAAGCTTCGTACAGCGAATACGTTGATGAACTATTTAATAATTATTCCGGGATTTAAATAATTCACAATATTTCTAAATGTATTTAACAATTTGGGTTAAGACTGAAACATTTTATAGTGAAACTTAATCTTTTTAACTTATTTTTATGAAACGCCCATAAATATGAAAGCCGTATCTGACATCAAGCAATAAAATCACTTCAACTTCATGAAAATCATTCAGTGCTAAGACAGCTAGGATGAATGTTGACAAAAAACATAATGTCTGATTTGGATTTCGAAAAGCCTGTTTAAACCATATTCAGTGCAGCCGTAACAAAAACAGGAATCCGCCTCGTTCTAAGGAAGCACTTTCAAAATATTGATCTAGATCAGCAGATCACAACTAATAAAGATGAAAGTTTACAAAACATCTCTGATGCCCTTACTTTATTTACGGTATAAACGTTTATAACATTCCTCCTTGAAGATACGTTCAATAGATAAATATTTTTTTTTAAATTACGAAATGCTTAGCTTGATGCAAAGCTACAATGCATTATTAGGAGCAGCAAAATTAATATCCCCTATATCATATTGATATAATTTTTATAATCATTAGACATGTGTGTTGTTGTTTTTTTTCTAGTAAAATATTAAGTCTCTAAGGTAGAGAAGAGACGATTTTTTATAACAATGAACTCACACAGTTTTTTTTTTAACATGAAGTTCAAATAACTTTTTTATAGTTTATATTCCCATTCCTTGACTCAATAATTACATTCTTTTTTAAGCAAAAAAGCAACATCCTAACAATAATAATTAATAAGTATACATTGCATCAAAAAGAAATCCAGATATTATATGACAATGGTCGAATATTATTACTATCCATCGAACTTACATTATCTAATAATTCATGTCAAGTGTGAGTGGATCATAAATAAGACACATAGAAGATTATGTCAAATTGAAAAATAAATTACCATTACATACTTTTTTAATATTCAAAGAAATGTAAAACCTAATCTCAAACTATTCTCTGCGATCGAAGCTATAGTTTCCCTTTAATGTTGATGACGCTTTCAAATAAGACATCGTGACTCTATTTCGTTCTATTATGTTGGAAATCCATGGTGTGCACATCTTTCTGTCTTTTGCCAGGTTTTATATTTGGACAAAGGCATCGATGCTATCAATCCAGCTTGATATCCTTTAGTTTCCTATTTTTTAAATTTGTTACCTAATGCGATATTCCTTTATAGCCACCCTGCCATTTGAGATTTTCAAAATTTTGTCGCATGGGTTGTTGTTTTTCCTAGTGTCTATACTTTTTTGGGTCTATATTTGTTCGAAATATCAATATGTGTAAGTTTTCCTCCGTGGTGCCTTTGATTGCACCGATACATCTGCATTCCAAAAGCTGATGGCGTTTTTTTCATTGATGTCATAGGAGGCTACGTCTCCATGGGTGTAAGGCAGGGGATCGTATTTTTATTTGATTATTTTTTTGACTTGGATTGTCATTTCCAAAACAACTCGTTAACACTTACCTTTCTATCCACATCATTATCCTCTCGTTCTCTCTATCTCTCTCTCTCTATCTCTCTCTCTCTCTCTCTCTCTCTCTCTCTCTTTGTATCTCTCTTTTTATTGATATTGTTTCATGTTCTTCCACTTATTTCCCCGCCTTAAACACTATGTACAGCTGTTCAGCAAGCGTTTTCATGTCTTACCCCTACCCGTCCAGCTTCCTAAATATTGCCTTACATTTCCATCTCCTCCCTCCTCCCACTATTTCCGTCTCCTCTCTTTGACCACGAAATCTCTACCGTAACTATTGACTATATCGTGTACTCCCTTCCTACTCTCCTGCCTTGTGTGAACGCAAACAAACAACACCCCTCAGTAACCCACAAGATTACCGCCCCAAGATACTTTACAGCCGGGTATTAGAGATACGGTGCCAGAGGCTTTTGAAAGGGATGCCTTCAACTTGTTCAAACCAGCCTCATGTTGTTTTCCTCAAATCTGTGGAGCCGTAATCAATACATCCATCCGCCGAGCGTGTATTTACTCACCGAGCTGGTGGTGGATCTGGCCTCGCGTCTTCCCTCATCCCCCGTCTACTCCAATAAAAACCACTAGCATCCCCCGGCCGGTGGTACCGTTGGTGCTTCTGTGGAGACAGAGGAGCGGAGCAGCGGTCCCCTCTTTCTGGCCGCTCTCGCAACGGGTTTTTCTTAGGTTTGGCTTTCATAATGAGAAAGACTGTCACAGTTTTGCAAATCACAGCGAAATGTAAATGTTTAAAGTTCCACAGAGAAGGGTGGGTGGAGGCTGGGGTGGGGAGTGTGAAACAGTAGACAATAGAGTCGTAATAAAAGCTAACATCATGACCAATGCAACAAACGTATTAACCCTCTGTCTGGCTTTATGTCTATCCCTTTCTTCCCCCCTCTGTCTCTCTGTCTCTCTCTCACTCTCTTTTGTTCTTTCTTTCTTGCCGTGTTAAACTAAAACCCATTTTAAAGGTCACACCAAATATACCGTATGCAAACAGATAGTTAAATCACAATCATATTATCTTAAAATTCTGATGAATCAAGCCGAACATGAACATGTTTCGAAATATTCAGATTGCAGCAAGCCAAAATAATAAGACCCATCATCTAAACTTCCATAAATTGTCCATTATCTATTTGTTTTTTTTTCTTTGTACATACACGGTATCCTTTTTCTATGGCGCATTAATCCCAAAGAAGTTTTGCAATAAATGTCTCTATTATATACCCTTTTTTCTGTTTCTCACATTATTTTCCTTCATTTTTTCAAGGACTCTTTGTGCTGCCTCTTTATTCTCTGTCAATATGCATATTAATCATTGTATGCATATAAAAAGAAAATAATAATACACCTATTTTCCAAATATCATACCATAAACATTTACAAAACCAATTATATTTTAGTTTTCAAACGTTTTCTCTTATGTTATTTAGGGAAACATAAGAATCTTGATTCCCTCGTAAATCTAAAATTTATATCGAACATATAATGCTATTCTAATATGAGACTTGGGTATCACTGTATCTTTCATTGAGGAGGTCCAATTGCAAATTTAAAAGATTTGAGCATATTGAAATTGACCGCAGAAGGGAAAAAAAAGGAAAAATGATAATAGGAAGAAGGCGAAGGATAAGAAAAAGAAGAAGAAGAAGAAGAAGAAGAAGAAGAAGAAGAAGAAGAAGAAGAAGAAGAAGAAGAAGAAGAAGAAGAAGAAAAGTTCTAAAGTGAAAAAAATTTTCAAATAATAAAATATGTTCATGTGAAGGATGGTTTAAATTGCATTGGCAGAAAGAAGCAAATTTAACCCAAGTGTACTTGACGAGACGGAATCCGGAAGAACACTGTTGACAAACGTTAGAAAAAAGATAAGCCAAATTGTATTGTTATGGTTAGGAGAAGGAATAGTTATAAATAGGAATGATTATGATAAAAGAAGGAATGGATTTAAAAAGGTATAGTTTTAAAAAAGAATTATTATTGGAAGAAGTGGTTTTAAGAAGGGATTGTTATTAGAACGAATGGTTAGGGAGGGAATGGTTATGAAAAGGAATGTTTATAAAAAAGAAGATGTTATGACAAACAAATGTTATGAGAAGGAGTAGAAGAAAGGGTTCTAAAAAGAATGATAATGAAAATGGGTAACACAATAATAGTTGAAGGACAGAGAGCAGCAGGAAGAAAGAAGGAAAATGCTAGACAAAATCCTCCACTGCTCAATCAAAGACACACATGACAGAGAGAATTGATAGCTCACAATGATCAAACAAAACCCTTGAACACATTATGCACAAATTCAAACGAGACAATAACAAAAAAACGGAAAAGATTTACGTTTTTACTGATATCATCTGTGCGACGCTATCATAAAAGAGCATCAAACCGTGAGTTATGTATGTTCATCCTTCTTTACTTTATATCGATTGGGTTGTAAGAAAGGCTCTTTTACTTGAAAGAATGTAGCTCCGGTTGAGAGCACTATTATACAGAAGACAGCAGTTTAACAAGCTTTTCAAAGTAACGATAGAACGATTTGCAAGAAAATTAATGTCACTCAGAAGCCACACACAACAAGAAATCTTTTCAAAATCACGGGGACAGTTTCTTATCAGACATGTTTTTTAGATCTTTTTGAAGTTTAACAAACCATAAAATAAAACCCTTCCCTTTATTTCCGCGTTTTTCTTCTAGGCCTTTCTTCTTTTTTTCTCTCTTTCCTTTTCCGTCGTCGCAGCTTCGATTTCAGGGTTGTAGATTCAATATCTCTTCCGTCTCTGTATTTTCACTGACTAGGCCTATAGTTTTGCTTTTAATTTCTTCATACATCCTTTGCTTCATCTGTTCTTCCCTCAAACTCGATATCCCTCATTTTGAAAAAAAATGTATCTGTCTCTAGTAGCTATATATTTTTTGTTTATTTCCCCATACCCCTTTTGTTCAATCTGTTCTCTTCTCAAACTTTATTTTCTCTACCTTTTTCTTCCTTTTGCCATTCCCATCTCTATAGTTTTCTCTTGCTGTCTCTCTCTCTCTCTCTCTCTCTCTCTCTCTTTCTCTCTCTCTCTCTTTCTCT
>RQTK01000238.1:286675-288418 GCA_003991915.1 Elysia chlorotica | reverse complement strand
CTCTCTCTCTCTCTTTCTCTCTCTCTCTCTCTCTCTCTCTCTCTCTCTCTCTCTCTCTCTTTTCCCCCATACCCTCTCCTGTGTATCCTTTTTTAACTTTCCCAATTCTGTCTATAACCCTTCCCCAGCTCTCTCTCCCTCTTTCTCTTTCTTTCTCAATAATCTCTCATTTTCTTTCTCTCTTATGTACCTTTCCCTTCATTTATTCTATATCATCCCACCCCAGAAATCTTTTATCTACCTTTTTCTCTCTTATACATTTGATTTACACTATTATCTTTTTTATCTTATTCCTCCAATTTTTGTCTTTCCCTTCCATTCCCTCCTCCCCCACCATCTCTCTCCCTCCAGATCTCTGTCCCTGAATCTCCTCTTCTCGGTCTGTGTTTCTTTATCATATATAATCTTTCATCCTGGCTAACCCTCTCTCTGCGTCCATCCCTCTCCGTCCCTTTCTCTCTGCCTCTCTCTCTCTCTCTCTCTCTCTCTCTCTCTCTCTTTGCCTCTCCCTGTCTTGTCTCAGCTAATCCGCTCGTCACGAAGGGGGTGATCGATTAGTTTACGTTCTCTTTCTGCGTGGACAGTTGCCACGGACGCCGGATAGTAAAACCATGGCAACGCGAACAATTCTGGTTGAGGGCAGCAATAATCAGCTGGTTTTTTGAGTGCTAGCGTGTCTGTTTTGCTTCAAAAGTGGGCATAGCAGTTCACAATCGTACAGTTCATCTTCGTCTTGGATGCAGTTTCATTTTTCTTCTGTTTTTTTTTTTAAGTCGATAAAGATTTTTTTTTCAAAATACACATTTATAAAACTATACCACATATATAAAACTATATCACATCTTAGTAAAAAAAAATAGACTCAAGAATGTGAATGCTCGCCAGAGGAATTGATCAAAAGGAATAAAAGACACTGCGCATGTTGCATGAATAAAATATGAAAGGATTATTTTTATAAACTTTATGGGTTTTTTTCTGTACTGTTTGTGCTAATATCAGTAAATTTCCGGCCATGTCAAGCTAAGGGTAAGCCTAAATAAAGGCTTTTGGCAAATGGCTTTACACACTGACTTGCATTGACTCTTAAACACAAAGTAAACAGACTCGAACTCGACATGTTACACTGAAAGATGTAACATACTAAAGTAACAAACATGGCAAACCGGCAGCATAACAAGTCTAAACCTTGCCAGACGTAGCTGGATCTAGGGATTTAGTATGTCACTTAATACTACTGCCGCTAGCACTACCATCAACCGCCAAACTACCTTTACTACCACTACAACTATCATTACTACTAAATTTGCCGCAACTAGAACTACTACTACAATGTTTTTTTTTGTGTTACTTAACATCCTCATAGAAGCAAAGTATTAAAGTTTCGATTCAAATGTTTTGGTGAGAACTTGTAAAAAAAATAGAATGCGTTTAATGCATTTTTCGTTTTACAACCTTTCACAATGCTGGTTTAAAATCTAAATGGAACAGGTGTTAATACGCTTTAAATACCTTTCACCGTTGTCTTTTGTATTTAAAAGACATCGAAATATTATACTTCCACTGAGGTTAAAGTATACATATCCTAACACTATTTCTTCAAACGCCTTTCTAATTAGAATGAAATATAAGATGGTATGTCCATTTAAATCAAGTAAGAATAATTTTTATTTTATTAAAATTAGAATAACATTGTCTATGTGGCTCTATGACTTCTTGTGGGATAAGCTAGTTAAGTATGCATCA
>RQTK01000238.1:259175-284175 GCA_003991915.1 Elysia chlorotica | reverse complement strand
CTAAATCCTGGCCCTAAAATATTTAACTCCAACTGACTTAAATCCAGATTCTAGAGAGATCCCCCACCAAGAGGGCATGGCCGTGACCTCAACGGGGCCAATTCCTCAGTGATCGGACATTCTTTCAACTTACTCTACGAAGACATCAATCTTTCTTTCTAAGGTTTCCTGTATTTCTTTGTTAACCTCCAATCTCTATACGATCTCCCTCTGTCTGACTCAATCTCTCTCTACCGCCTTTTTATACCATCTTCCTCTCTCCAACTCTCACTATACAATAAGTATGTATGTCAACTTCTCATTGTATACCTATCTCCATATTTCTACATCTAACTCAGTCATTCTATTTCTATTTCGGTACCTATCCAACTCCACCCCTTTCTTGTTCTGTCTTCATAACACACACAATAACTACTCTCCCCCTAGTTATATATCCGATGGTGATAAGATACCCCCCCCCCCTTTATTCTGACACGCAGATCTTAATGCTTCTTGTATTCCAACACCAAGACTGTATTATAGCGGGAAAGGGGCGGGGGTACTTACCCTTCCCTCCACCCAATCCGTTTTCGATTCCAGCCAGTCCTCTTTCTATCATTACCCTTTTGACTGGTCTGCTTGCTGACTTTACTCACAGCGGATCTCGGCTGGAGTTCCTACTCGTACAATTGCCAACATTATTCCACACAAGGTTTCACACTCTCCTCAAGCTCAATACAAAGCAAGAGTCCGGACCAGCCAATACCCCAAGGAACCAAGCAGAGGGACAAATTGATTTCCGCACTGGTACGAGTAATAAGCGCTACCGAAATCTAAGGCATGGATTTTCCTTCTTCAGTTTTCTCCGCTCCTTTTCTATCTTTTCTCTCGCTCCTTTTCTATCTTTCAAGCAATTATTCCCGTCCCACTACGAACAGAAGTGTATTAGATTCAGAAATAAAGAAAGAAAGAAAGAAAGAGAGAGAAAGAGAAATGGTGGAAATAAAATGCAAAATTGAGTTTTACTTCCTTAAACTGAAGAAGTAACTCTGAAAGATTTGAAGAGGTTGACGAAAGACGGTCCTTAAGCTGTTTCGAAAATTTTCTTTCTCTGGTTTTTATGACCGTTTTTTTTCTTAACTTCCTGTTCCTGCTTTATTTGCTATTCATATTTATACAAAATTGTTTTTCGTGTCTACAAAATTTTAAACTACTAAAGTATTTACTATACGGTGACGAGGAGGAGGCAACATACCCTCTGTCTGTTACATTCTTTTTTTTCGTTTCTATGTCAACAGCAGTTACATGATTTTAATAGGCAAGAATATTCTTTTAATAAAAAAACACTTTCAGGTAACTTTTACTTCTTTTTAAATACTCTTCTCACTGTAAAAATGTCGCCTTCTAAGTTTTTTTATGGGATCTTATCCGGAATACTCCAATTTACCGCAAACACGTTCGAGTTAAATTTTTGTAATGTAACCAATTATTTGTCTCTTCCTCTAGAGGTTCTCCTAATCTGCTCGTCCTCCTCTAGTGCTTTCACTTCATTTTCATTTTTCTCTCTTTATCTGTCTTTTATTCTTTGTCACACACTCGCTCTTCTTTTACCCCCTCTATCTGTTTTTAAAGTTAGTGTTCTGTATGTTTTTAGAATTTCAGTTAAATTAATTTAGCTATCCCCTTTATTTTCAAAATAACGTCTTGGAAAATGAATCTCCATATCTAATGTAGTAGTTACAAAGTGGTAGTTGCTTACGACGTTTCGTAAAAATATGCGAATAAGAAGGCCCACGACATGTCGTAACAATATGCGAACGAATAAGAAGGCTTACGACGAGTCGTAAACTATGGCGACGTTGTGCTCATGACTCCTCGGGTAGAATGCACAAATAAGATGAAGCTTACGTCTCCTCGTAACAATAATTATAAGAATAAGAAAGCTTACAACGATAAGCAAGCTACATCATGATTGTGCATTCTACGCTTCGTGTCTAGCTTGTTCTTAAAATGATGAGTTTTTATTTACTTACTTGCGACAAACCTAACAAATGTCTACGATATTCATTTAAAGTATGTAGTATAATTATGATTACGTTTATATATAACAGTGGTATAAAAAAGAGCATGAACAAGGGAACGATTATTCTTTTGTACCGCTAGATCTTCACTGAGACGTTTCTGGTTACAGTGCAAACCACCGAACAAAAAAAACCTTAATATAGGAGTGAGCGAGATATTATTTTGTGTTCAACAAATCAGCTCTTCCAAGAGAGTTTAGCAATACTTAAGAGTCGGTTTGTTGACCAACCGAGGCCTCTTTAGGAAATTTTGAAAGCCTCTAGACCAACCAAACAGTGTTTTTTGAGGGCCACTGTAGTATTATCCTACAGAAACTTAACCCCTACAACACGAAGTTTTGTGTACTACGGCACTTTGGTCGATGGATAGAAAGGGAGGACTCAGTTTCACCGAGGCATGTCCGCGGCCAAAGACAGTAAAATGTGAACAATAAACAAACATTTGCATTCAGAGTTTAGTTTATTAATTAAACATCCATAGTCAGCATTATTTAGGGTACTGACGTCTGATAATTGCATGTGTTGCCACACACGAGCCAGATTTGCATTAAAACCATAGTCGGATACTGTATATCATTAAAGTATAAGGCAATTTAGACACTTTACATTCGTTGTCTTGTAAGATTGTAGGCTAAGTTGTAGTTAGTTGGTTTGACGTCCAATATCAGCACTATATAGGCTATATTGTGAAGGAGCCCCAAGACTAACGTCTGAAAATTTTATACTCTGCCATACATGAGACAGAGCGGGGATAGTACATAAAGTATGGCTTCTAACCCAGCCGGTCACATTAAACTGACACGGACTCAACCAGTAGGGATCGAAGTCACCAAGGTTCGAACAGCGGACCTTTCAAAGAGAAGCCGATGTTCTTCCCCAGTTCACTGCGCTCCCACTGTATTGTAGGCTGCACAATAATACTCACTAAGTGACACTCTGTTCTATCGTGAACCTAATGTAAAAGAAATAGATTGCTATTACCCTTGTTATTGAGGGATCTTTGAAAAGTGTTGCAAAGTTTTAAAAGATTTCAGCATTAAAATAACGTTTATATACTCTGTTGATATAATGCCATTTGCTACGCTTAATCCTCAAGGTATTTAAGTTTCCTCAGGACTGGCGGCATTGCACAATCACGCAATTGACAGTCCCATTTCGAAATGTCATACATATTCAATTGAAACATTTATCCACCTTCTATTATTATTATTATTATTATTATTATTATTATTATTATTATTATTATTATTATTATTATTATTATTATTATTATTATTATTATTATTATTATTATTATTATTTTATAATACAAGATCGTCTAAACTAAAAATGATAATAATCATAGTCGTTTATTCACATACCGCTATCTACACTCACGTACTTTTCTCGTGTCCTCTAGCCCCTTTGTTGTTGTTTTTTTTACAGTGGTTACTTTGAGAATTAAGTAACCTCATGTTCGCATTTTTATCGCTGTCATCACAATATAGATTTTCTATCATGCAACCTTTTAGGCAAGGCTGGCGAACAAGAGCAATCAGTCCTCTGAAGAGTTTCCTTGTCTGGATACACACGATTCTTTTTCAACCTCAAAATGTATAAAGCTCTACACATCAGTGTATTTTCCTGTCCGCTTATTTTCGCCTTTTTCTTTTATAAAACATGATGGGGTTTTTAATTCCGTTTAGTTATGTCTACTCTTTTCCTTTCCTCTTATTTTGGTTCCTTTTCTTTCAATAAACTGTTGAACTTTCTAATCGCATTTAGTTCTAACTACTATTTTCCTTTCCTTTCATTTTTGCCCTTTTCTTTCATAAAACAGCGTCCGTTTTAATCGCGTTTAGTTCATTAATCTCTCTTCTTAAATATGTTTTTAATTCGTACATGGTTATGTTTTACAAATTTGAATTTTAGGATGGAAATAAAATTAAAAGTGATGAATAGTTATATGTCATCATAATAAAACGCTGAATGTATCGAATGTTTTATTGCTCAAAGAATGCAAAAATATTTAAAATACGACTTCGTTTGTGAGTAAAAGATTACAAAATACGGATATCATTATTATTGATTTGATTGCTAAGCCTTTAAAGATATGGCTAAACAATTTTGAAATTTAGTTCGTCCAACAAAAAAAATTTTGTTCGATTTTTCGACAGTCTCACATCACTATTTCACTTACCTAAAACATTTATCGATTTTTTTTTTCTAAAAAAACAAACAAACAAAAAACACAAAACAATTCATCGTTTCACTTATTCAAAAGTAGGTCGCTTTTGAAAACAAATATTGGCTTCATTCTGATTACGCAAGGCTCGCATTTCGCAAATATCATTACCGGCAGAGAGATCCAAAAAGCAAACTATACCCTTAATTCTGGCCATGACTACAGCATGGCTACTCATCGACGTGCCAACACCGTAACATAATCAGCCATTTCATTTAGCGTTATTACATTTCTACGTCTTTCACTTATTAAAAATAGCTGTTCACTCAATTTTCGAAGCCTTCCTTTTTTTTCACCATTGATAGCATTCTCCATATTTTCTCTTTTTCTCTACATTTCTCTGTGTCTATTCTCTTTCTTTCTCTCTCTCTCTCTCTCTCTCTCCTTTTCTCTATCCCTCCTTCTCTATGCCTTTGCGATCTACCCCTTTTTTTGCATCTCCTTTTCCATCTCTCGCTATCTTTCTCTCTATTTTTTTATAATTACCTATTCTCTCCTTGTCTATAATTATTTTCTAACTATCTGTCTATCTGTATGTGTTTGTGTGCCTCTCTCTCTTTCTGCATTCGCGTGTCTCTCTCTGTTTTACTCTTACTCTACCATCTCTCTATGCCTTTTTTCTGACTCTAAATTTTATTTAACAGCAATCTGTTTTTTAAATGTGTCGTTTTTTCGTTAGTGTTTTTGTTTTCTTTTTTTCCCTGAGGTAACTTTAGCCATTTTACACGTGGGCATAGCAACTCATATTGTATACAGCCTACTTAATAACGGAAACATTGTGTTTTACATTAAAACAAAAAACACTTTAAACATGATTTAAGCTAGTTTTTTAAGTTCACAAAAACTACTGCATTTCTTTTCGTGTATGTCTCCCTAGTCCCTCCCTCCATTCCCTCTATCTTTCCTTCTCTCTATGTAAATCGCTATCTCTATTTTTCGACCTCTCACATACTCTCTCGTATTAATTCTCTTCTATCATTATCCTGATGGAGAAAAAAAATGAAAATTTACCTATTGATAAATACTTGCAAGGGATATTTAAAGGGGCTTCCAACTAAAGCTCTGTTTATCTCTGTTTAATCCTCCATCTAGAATATATCGTTTTGTAGTGATTAAGATCTGTCCCGTTTCATCTTCAAATAACAATCTCTCTCTGACTCTCTGTTTCTCTCTCTCTCTCTCTCTCTCTCTCTCTCTCTCTCTCACACACACTCTTTCTCTTTCTTTTATTCCTTATTATTCTATTTTTTTTCTTTTATTATTTTAATTAGTTTGTAGGATATCTTCTCACATACTCTCTCGTATTAATTCTCTTCTATCATTATCCTGATGGAGAAAAAAAATGAAAATTTACCTATTGATAAATACTTGCAAGGGATATTTAAAGGGGCTTCCAACTAAAGCTCTGTTTATCTCTGTTTAATCCTCCATCTAGAATATATCGTTTTGTAGTGATTAAGATCTGTCCCGTTTCATCTTCAAATAACAATCTCTCTCTGACTCTCTCTCTCTCTCTCTCTCTCTCTCTCTTTCTCTTTCTTTTATTCCTTTTTATTATATATTTTTTTCTTTTATTATTTTAATTAGTTTGTAGGATATCTCACACATCTCTATCCCTCCCTTCATTCTCTCTCTCTCTCTCTCTCTCTCTATCTCTCCCTCTCTCTCTCCCTCTCTCTCACCTCACTGTCTATGCTAGTCTCGCTCTCTTTCCTCTCCTTTTCTTCTTTAATTTTGCAGTTCCTCAAACCTAACCCCTTGTCGAAAATTTTCAAAGTAAAGAAAAGTAGAACTCCGAACACCACTATATTTTTTTCTCTTTAAAAATAAAACAAAAACAAAAAAGCAATAACAAAAAACAAAGAACGAGCCAGCAGTCTAAAATCTGTGCCCATGCCCCTGTCTAGCAAAGCGGTCCGTCGCCTACTGGGACGGGGGCGGGGGCGGGGAGAAGGGGAGTGCAGGAAGCGCTCTCTAGTCAGGGAGGTGATGTGAGTTCTCGCCCCTTGCCGGGCCGCTCTACCACCCTTTCTGCCAATTTTCGAAGCTTTTGAGGCTCACTCGAGGGGCCGGCGCGTGTGGAAAATGAGACCTGGGTCTGCAGACGACCGCTTCTCCATGGGACTTGAGCTGATCGAGCCAGAGGGGGTCTCTGTGCTAGGGAGCTACTTATACTCTCAGCTGGACTTTTATTGAGACTCGTGTCAAACGTAGATCCCGCGATCACCATATTCCTACAATGGGAATTAATTTATGTACAATATGCTGATATTTTCATAGCTATTCGGAAACTTAACGTTGAGAGTCTGCAAACGACCACTTTTCCTCGGGACTTGAGCCGATCAAGCTAGAGGGATCTCAAGCTACTCATATTTTAGCTGGATTTTTATTAACACTGGTGTCAAGGGCAGATCCGGCGATCGCCATATTCCACAGAGGGAATTAACTTTATTTTACACGTTGCTAGTAATATTTTTGAAGCGGTTTGGAAGTTTAAATTTAGTTAAAAAAGGTTTATAAAACCAGTACAATGGTTTGATTTAAAATCCGTAATGTGACAGAGTTCCTCTTTAGAAGTGTACATTTCACAACGTTTTTCGTTGATCTACCAAACTTAACTTTTGTAAAGTTATGACGATCTTCTTGTGCAGGATAATTCTATTATTGCTGATTGTATTGTCTGAAAATCAAGAACACAAACCGTGTTTAAAATAGTCTTGCGCAGCATGAGACTAATCTAATTATAAATATGTCTTTGTAGTGTTTGAGAATCAAACACAGAGTGTGGCGAAAATCTCTAATACAAGTTTTTCTAAGGACAATCCACTTTACGTGCTTTATATAGATCGAGTATTGGTTCTGCTTGTCTAAATACAGCATTGTCCGTGTGATGAAATTAGTCATTTAACGTTATCTTGAAGCATTACTCATTCGCCATCATTATGTGCAGACCATATCATGTGAGACATGTTGTATGAACGTGCGTTGTTCGAAAAGGATTTTATGAATTCAAGAGTGTAGAAAAGGTTGCTCAATTACATTTTCATGGATTTTTGGAAACTCTTGCCTGAGATTCCCTTTGGGGTATTTTTGTAATAAAGGAAGATCTCACAAACTAAATTTTCATGAGTGATCATGTCTCCATTGACCTCCCCGAAGTTAAAATCGGGCCCAGAACCAGAAGGGTAGGTATCTTTTAATATATTATAACATTTTCACATTTTAGAAAAAAATGTATGACGCCTTTTTAAAATCTTTGTCAACAATGGGTTATATATATTTTTTGAAAAAGGCAATAATTATCTTTATATATAACGATGTGAGAGGAATTTGTATCTTACATTAAATAGTTGTATTTAAATTTTTATGAAGTAGTCTTGACTTATTTCAGACCTTGAAAGAGTGAAGATTTGTAATTCGATGCCTTAGATAAAAACTTCTAAATGAGACCTTTTACGAAGTCTCCAGCTGCATAAAAATAATAACGTTTTGAAAAGATTTACAAAAGGCTAGGCTGAATATTGTCTATGGTTGAGTTAGCACGTCTTTGTTAAGTCTTGAAAGATTTACAAACAGAATAACTTAAACCATCCTTTTTGCCATCCTTTCCAAATCTAAAAAAATACCAATAACTCTAATTCCGATTGTTAATGCAAGGTCTTTTTATTAAGTCTACAGTTTGATTCATAATGGATTCTTATGACGAAGAAAATGTTGAGAGATTACTGAAAGCAATAAACATCGATTGACTTTGATGGTTATAATTAGAAACAGCACATTCTGCTTTCTTAATTTTGTTTTATTTTACTTTCTGGTAGAAATCGCATGCTGATGTTCCTAGGCTGCGTGTAGGGTAACACCGATAAATCATAAGGTGTCATTAAAAACAATCCATATACATTTTTGACAAATACACAATCAAAATTTCGAACTACAACAGATTTGTAACTAGATTATAAACTATATTGTTTCTATTGTTTTTAAACTAAGCTGCCAATATCTACAGTATGATACATACAATGTATTTGATGATCCTTCTGTTCAGACAGACATCCAATTTTAAAATGTTGCTGATAGAACCCTGTTCACCCCAGGAAATGATAGTACAATTGTGAAGCTGTCCACGATATACTGTTATATGCAACAGTTAAAAAGTTTACGGATAATTAAATTTTTTTACAATAGACATCGCTAGCGTTTGTTGCTCTGTTGTTTTTTTTAATTTCCCTCTAATTTGTTTTATCAATCTGGATTGTCCATCAACATTTTGTGAAACCACGTTTAAACTATTTTTCGTGTGTTCTGCAAAGTTCTAAAATGAAACAACTTAATTCACTCTGGTTCTGTTTAGTTTGCTGCCTTGCTTTAAAATATAACGCCTATAGATTAAAAAAACTTAGTAGAAAAGTTAACTCCTTCTTTTAAGTTTAATATATATTTATTTTCTTTCTGTATTAGTAAAATAATCTGTGTACTAGTTTAACATCTCCTATGTTCCCTTTAGAGTTTCTCCGTGGCGATAATGCTTTATCGGTGCCTAATTTGCAAACAATATGATAAATTTAGCTTTAAACAGTGTTATAAGGACATTCATTACTTTATTGAAGTTCAGTGGTTTTGATAAAAATCTTCAACGAAGATAAGCCATTCCATTTATAAGTAGAGGGAATTTTAGAGACTAGAACAAATAAATTAGTTGTCCCTTGTATTCTACTATTGTGATACAACTATTTTCCAGTTCGTTAGCATTCTATTCATCATCTATCATGCATAGTTCCACCTATCTGTAATCTTCTGTCGAGAGAAGAGTTCGTGGCCATTCGATAGTTACGTTTGCTCTCACGTCAAACAACTACAGGTTTTACAACTGCATTTTTACTTTCTTTAGCCGCACTTAGGGTATGCAAAGTTTAATAAGTTTTAGAATCAGTTGGCTGGTGAATTTCTACAGTATTTTTTGTCTTGAATAAAAATTATTCATAAAATAGTGTGCCTACGTAGAGAAGCTGAAACGTGTGATAAACAAGCGCCTCCGTTGCCATTGGCAGCGAAAACAGCCTGTGGTTTGATAACTGGACTACTGTAAAGCATTTCTTTGTAAGCAAATGCTTTTCTTTGAAGGAAGTTTTTTCTTGTGCATGCAACTGTATTTACGTTTGGCACCTTCAAACGTATACAACTCTTATTAACATATCGATTTTTTAAACCCAAATTCTTAAAGGATTGTAGGTTTGCCAATGCAATTCTATTTTTACTTTTAAGAGTTTAGAAGGTTTACAATAACTCTCGAGTGATCAAGGTTACTAGCGGTTCTAAAAAAAACGAAAACCCGAAAGCTTTTTATTCAGTTGTTTGGGGCATGGAGCGAGCAGACGGAATGTAGTGTTCTCTCTCCCAACACATTTCTCTCACAGTATTTCTGATTGGATTGAAAGCCACTCATTTGGTTGGATATTCGCCGAGACAGAAATATTTACTTCTGATATATAATTTGAAATATAGATCAGGTTAAGTGTAGCAAATTTTAACAACTGCTGCTTGATCTTTTTGTGCAAATCGTTCCATTTGGGATCAGAACGAATGGAATATAATTATATTTTGCAGTAAAATTGATTTTAAGATATATTTGTTACCGGCACTATGAACAAGAACGAGAGTGGGGGTCAACGAAAGACCAAAGACAAAATTGTACGGCGAAATTCCGACGTTGATACTTTTATCAAAAATGTATCTGGATCAAACTTTGGACATTTTGCTTGTGGCAAAGACATGTCGAAGCAAACCCAATCTATTGTATTACGGCAACTGGTTGTGCAAGATAATAGTGAGCACTGTGTTAACACTGATGATGTGAAAGAACCAAACAAAAACGATGTCACAACACAATTGGTTGGTGCTGCCGAGCCCAAAACCACGGAAACCTCTAGCATTGAACTGAGCACTGACGGTGTACAGGATTATGGTTGTTCAACAAGCGTTTGTCATAGGGGTGTTGTCGGAAACCCGGAGCGTTGCGGCAGAGCCGACTCTTCACAAGACCTATCCCCGAGCACAACTGAAGTTAATATGATTCCGCCTAAAGAGGACAATTCTGTTGAGGAGTCCAAGCCGAAACCTTCAGAAAGTCGGGCAAGTGCTGAAGATTTAAATTTCAATAAAAGTCACCAAGAAAAGAAAGACATAGAGTTCATTCTAGATAAAACACGAAGTAAACTAAGTATCGGTACTGGAGATTCTATGAAGATAATGGGCGAGAAAACTCAAAACGACGATGAAGTAAAAGAAATAAATGAAGCGTTTCTCGATTGTGATTCATCCAGAGGAAACATATCTTCCCCAGTCAGCTTGCCTGGGAACAGAGGGCAGGTATGGGCTTCGGACAAACCTAAATGCCATCTTCAAGTACCGAACAGGGCTCGTCCTAAAACTGCCCGATCGCAAACAGTGATGGAGGACAAATCTTTGATGGATTCAAAATGTGAGGCCTTACAGTTCACAATCCCTTCGGATGTAGGTAAATTTGAAAACCGTTACAAATGTAAAGATGGAAAATCTCCAAGTCCCACCACTTTATCAAAGCATGGACTTCAGGCGTTCAATTTCAGCAGATTCAGAGCAAACAACCCAATATCGTCTTTTAGAAAACAAAAAGATATTAAGAAAGAAATGGTTACAACAGCAGTTTATGGACAGGGTGCATGTACCGCACTAGCGCAACAAGAGGACAATCCGGCGGTTGCGGTTTCTATACCTGTTCCGTCTCGCAAGGAAATGTCAATGTCGTCAAATTCAAAATCCGTCTTCCCTAAAACCTCTCACAGAAGCAGAGATAAACGAGTGAACAAGAATCAAATTATCCCCTCTGCAGTAAACAGTAGTAAGTCGAGCTTGAATGAACGTTTACACAGAACACGGTCCAGGTTGTTTGGATCATCGTCACCTCCAATCACAGAAGGTGGCGACAAGCGCAGGAACATAGTGAAATCCGATGAAACAGCTCCAACACAATTTAGCATGCAGGGCAGTGGAAGTGGAAAATCCACGCCCACTACAGCCAAGAAAGATACGCCAAGTTCCTCTAAAGAAAGTGACATCAACGCCGTGCAGGCTGATGCGCTCGCATTGGAAAAACCCGAACGTATTGTTTCGCCCCAATCACATCCTGGAACCGATAGGCGCTGGTTTCTTAAGCCTAGAAATACTGTGTCTTTGTCCAGTGATCAGTTCGTATATGCTACAGTTTCCCCCATCTTGTCTATGGCGTGTAGCCATGACTCCAGCATCACTATAGATGTACCTGTAGAGCACGATAACCAATCGACATCTTCCCTCCCGGCAGGGCATCCTTGTCGACCCGTGCTGCGACTTGGGCTCTTTCCCCGATGTGCTGAAACAGTAAGTTTCCGCCTTAAAAAAAGGTTAAGAGAAAACCCAATATAAAAAGATAAGAGACTAAACTGTTTCAGCAATGCACGACAACATTTTAAGGTGTATTATTTTTTTGTGTGTATTCCCAAAGTATGTCATTTTAAAACACTTATCATCATGTATACGGTGTAGTATAAAGAGATAGTTACAGAGAAAGAGAGAGAGAGAGAGAGAGAGAGAGAGAGAGAGAGAGAGAGAGAGAGAGAGAGTGAGAGAGACAGTGAGAGAGAGAGAAAGAGAGAGATAGAAATGGAGAGAAAGAGATACCGAGCGGATGTGTGGGTGGGTGTGTTTGAGAGAAGGAGTAAGGGGAGAATCAGAGCTAGTGAGGAGTGAGAATACAGGCAACACCAGAAAACATGGTATAATGTATACAAACGCACAATCCTTACACGACTTTAAGACACAGTTATACTGAGCTAAGTTAAAACAACATAAACCTTTTGCGATATTGAAAATGCATAGGGATAGTAAGGTCTGAATAATATCAAGATTTATCAGCTCTTGGAATCCTGCCATTTCAACCCATGAACTATCACGGAGCCGATTAACTAATTATTATGTATCGCTAAGAGGATTTGCTTTTTAATAGAAGATAGGCGTGATTATAGCCTAAAATCAATGAATCTGGATAAAACGAGGGGTAACAAGCTTACCGAGCTCATGTACAATCGATAGTAATGAATTATGTAAGACAAGATTGTGAGATATCAGATGAGTTAAGACACGAAATGTTTCAAATTTAGCTATGAGTATTACTTAATGCGGTTTAAGTCGTTTAAGTTATCTGTACTTAGATAGACATCTCTCTCTTCCCCATTCTCTCTTTCATACCTCTAAATTATGCTAAACTTTCAGTCGTGCATTGCGAAAAACTTGGAAAAAGCGAAGGTTTACTGTTCCCTCTCTTATTTTTAAATAATCACCATTTTTTAGAGGCTGAGTTCACTCTTTTGTTTCTTGTGAACTCACACTGTCGTGCATTTTATTTCAAGACGGTTTATACAAGCAAAAAACCACATCAAACCCCTTATGTAGAGCAAATGCGGAATTTCTTCCCTTGAATAAAATGTATGCCAATCCCAAAAAAATTTGAATGCAAAGACACATCAAAGTAATTTAGATTTAAAGAAAAGCAACATAAATCGTTGTTTATTTTTTGTAAGCCAATTTAAATCTACTTTCTCGACGTTCAAATTCATTTAAATATCTTTTACTAAGATAGGGGATAAAATCGTTGCATTAACTTTCAATGAAAATACAGATGGGACATTAAATAAACTGTCTCTTTCCTCGTTCACGGGGATTTTATTATTAAATTTTCATTTATGTTATATACAACTGAGATGTGCCATTCAGGGTGAGGACGGTGACTTTTTAAAACTATAAAACAGAACAGACAATAATGTTTTTCGCCATTACTTTTGTTTTACATTAAGTGCCTATTAGGAATACTATTTTGAATTTTTTTTCTTCAAATTAATGAACAAATTTAGGTTAAGTTCATATAAAAACTGCAGGCGCAACATTGAAAATTCCTAAGTCTTGGGGAATTTTTATTTTATTTTAAAATGCTATTAATCATTTACTTTTTTTTATTTTCCATTTAGAGTTATAGCAAAGGAAAATACTACTGCGAAAAGGCGCAGTTCTTGTTGATTGTTTAACTTAACGCAATTATTTTTGGAACCTTTTTTGTATTTTCTCTCTTTTAATTATACTATTGTTCTCCTTCTGATTAGAGTAGTTTTTTTTTTTTTATAGCTCTTCTTTCTGACGCAACCCATTTTTTCGTTCACCCAATATCTACCTCTCTTTTACGGATTTTCTTATTCTGCCTTGTCGAGGCTTTGTTCAAGGACATTTCTCGTTCCCATTTCAGACATTCATTACAAGATAGATTATGCCAATCTAGTTTGAAGGAGGCATAGGCCAGCGTGCAGTGATCGATATATACTTGGCAACGGCCATTGCATAAGTCAATTACAACTCCATGCTTTCAACGTCAGCGCCAAAATGAGTTTTTTTTAAATTGGTGTTTAACATTGTAACCAAAGGCTTATTCAGTATACGTTTGTAATACATATTTATATAAAACGATAAAATCATAAGACTGAACAAGATAGAGAGAGAGAGAGAGAGAGAGAGAGAGAGAGAGAGAGAGAGACAGACAGACAGACATACAGATAGACAGACAGACAGACAGACAGAAACAGAGACAAAGAAGCAGAAAGACAGAGAGGCAGAAAGACAGAGAGACAGAAAGTTAGACATAGACAGACCAACCGACAGACATAAAGACGGTGACATAGACAGAGACAAAGCGTTAAAAGGTTCGAACCTTCATAGAAATGCCTGCCAGAAGAAAATTGCAGAAACTACAATTATACTGCATCCACGACGCCGCGAAGGGTGTGGAAACTAATTATGGCATGCGTTCTTTTTCACCTTTACCTACCTTACTCAGACAGCCTTTTTATAGAACAACTGCTATCTTAAAGGGATATTGAAATTTTGTGCAAAAAAAAACATGTGTTGATAATATAGCAAACTGGATAGTTACATATTACTAATGGTTAAGGATTAAATCCAGGGCTCTAGGATCAAAACTTTATCATCAGAGCATTTTATGCCCGAGCCAAATGAAAGATGGATGTAACTAGCCCAATAAAATCAGCATTAATTCAGAAGAGCGTGATACTATAGAGTTAGTACTAAAGTTACCCTGTTTGAGTTTTTTGGAATAAATGTGCGGTTTTCCGTTCTGATACACAACCAGTCATCTTACGATTGGACCAAAAAATTAACAAACACCAAAAAAAAACAAAAAAAAAACAATACATCGCATTATAAGTAATGCTTTTTTCCCTCTTCAATCCTGCTTGATCTAATCGTACTCAAAAGTCCATGTTTGGTTTGTTTTTTAATGCAGGGTTGTTGGGTTTTTTTTTCCACTGGAGCGAGATGTTGCTGTGATTAAAACGTAGGCGTAGAGACAACTTCGTTTTTCTCACATTCACAATTACTTTTTTCCCCACGTTTTAGCAATGTTACATAATATTAACCAGCTAAGATTCAGTACACTTTAACCTTTTCGTCAATGTAACACAAATGTTAATCATAATATATGTGATATCATTATTTGATTTTTTAACTTTTTCACTAATGTTACAACATATTTTAACTAGAATATATTGTATGAAAATTATTTGTTTTTGTTGTTTTTTCCTACAGTTTCACCAATATATATTACACACATTGCTATCAAGGACATGACTTAATGACTTAAGACCATCTCGAGTCCAAGTTCTTCGTTTTGTCACACTTCTGGGAGCCTTCTTGACCCTTCATGTTAGCTCTCTCTCTCTCTCTCTCTCTCTCTCTCTCTCTCTCTCTCTCTCTCTCTCTCTCTCTCTCTCTCTCTCTCTCTCACTCTCTCTCCCTCTCTCTCTCTCCCTCTCTCTCTCTCTCTCTCTCTCTCTCTCTCTCTCTCTCTCTTTTTCCATTTCTGTTTTTCATGTTCTATCTCTGTGATCTTAGCCAGAAAATAATACATCATTTAATGTAATAACTTTTATTACCCATTCACCTATGTTCTAAACGTTTATACAAGTGTAATAGTCAAAAAGTTATTTGTTGGCTTCCCCTCCCCTCCAAGCTCAACATGACATGGTCCTGTAAAGGCAAACAGTGGTCACAACTTCGCTTTTCCCCGGTTAAGAGTTACATATTTTTTTACTGTTATTACATAAAACATATTCAGCAGTATACTTACATATGTACTAAATTTTTGCTGTTCATCTCCTCTTTTAGCTCATCAAGACATGGGTCTCTGAAGGGGGACATTTGCCCCAACTCTACTTTTCCCCGGTTAACAGTTACTTTATTATTTGACTATTACTATTAAAAATGTTCACCAGTAAATATGAGATTCTATATAATTTTTGTTTGTTGTCCATCCCTCCTAGCTCATCAAGACATGGGCCTCTGGAGGCAGACAGTGGCTCCAACTTCGCTTTTCCGCGTTTAACAGTTACTTTATTTTTTACTGCACTTATAAGAAAACGTGTCACCAGTATATATAACACTGTATACTAATTTCTTGCTGTTCATCCTCTTCTAGCTCATCAAGACATGGGCCTCTGGAGGCAGGCAGCGGCCCCAGCGACGGCCCGACTCCTTCCTGGAGAGGTTCGCCATGGGTGGGAAGGACATACCAGGCCACGGCGGGGAGAGGCGACACAGAAAGATTTCAGATCTCAGGTAGGCCCCGCCCAAGCGCTTGCTGTTCAAAACAGTGCATGCTCGTTAAGAAAATATTGGGTCGTATGTACAACCGCAGAGTAGAATAACCGAACTGGACAGAATGATAGCCTTACTTTTTGTAATCGCGCCACTGCTTCGTGAGTGGATTTCAGCGCAGTATAGATTATTTTCAAGATAAAAGTTTATCTATTAAAACCAATGCTATGCGGCTTTGTTTACCGCGGTGAAATAATTTTAAAAAAATAAGATTGCAGCAATTGAACTTCCCTCGCTTACCTTTAGCGAGGCACGGAGTGAGCTGTCCGGTCTGGATATCTAGTCTGAGGTGCAACCTCGCAATAGCTTTTGACTCGTCGTAAGCCTTGTTATTCTATAACTTAAGACGAATCATAAGCCCACCACAGAGTTGTACTTACGACCCATGTATATCTTTATATGGATGTTATTGACTGTGTGTAAAATTTATCCTATTGATGTTAAAACAATAATTGTATCCTCTGTCCTATAAATCCCATACAGGTAGTTCCGAAACTATATATTCACTACGAGACTACAGCAACCTATCAGAAAGAAGTGATGGATATGTATACCATCAAATTCGAGATCCACAAAGTGATATGGATTTAATTATACCCACGAAATTAAAAGAATTATTGAACTAGTCAACTCCAGTCCAGTGTTTCTGAATAAAAAAGTAAAAGGTCACACGGTTAGTCGTGAAAGATTGTGTTGTTTAGTATAGCACTAAGTAACTAAGTTTAAGGCTGAACAAGTTATAATTAACTTTCTATTTTACACATTATTAATATATGCCTGCATTTGTAAACTGACAAAAAAAAGTTTGTCCTTCAGTGAAACTTGATAGCCAGATTCACCCACAAAAAGATTATAGACTGAATGAATGAAATGCTTTTTGCGATTAAGAGTTACAAAAAAATAATTAAATCGAGTTGTTTAAGTGTCACTAATGATCATAAAAGTTTTGTGTGGATTGAAAGACCTTTGTAAACAGGTATTATTTTCCAAATGTTTCAGTGATGTTAATCTTATGGAAAACTCAAAAATAATTATTGATCTTTTTGTTTTTATATTCCTCCTCTGAATAATTTAAAGTATATTTCTTTAGCATAACTAGAGTAATAAAAATGGAACTCGAGCAAGACATACTATTTTGGTATTTTAACAGATCCATGGATTTGTTGGAAATACTCTGTATCAAAGATAAAAAGGCTTATGAGCACATTAGGTATTAGTCGATAGGTTGTGGAAAATATTGGACGGTGTTACAAACATTGATTTCTGCATAATTATATGCAATTATACACTAATGTAGTGTAACTTAGATGTCCGATATTTTCTAATACCGATATAGTTATTGTCAAATAAATGAAACGCGCTTCAGTGAATGTAAATTCTCGCTTGCAATCTGTCTTTTACCTTTTTAAGTGATCGTCTTTTCTCCCATTTAAAAAGCAACCCTGAAATTGTACCAAGGAGAGACCTAAAATGGTAAAACCTTTGTAAATCACTTATCACACCATGAACCAGAAGTAATGTTGGTTTACCTGTTTTGTGTCACTATTTTTACATATTTATGTTATAGTGCTGGTCTTTAACAAGTGCAAGTGGAGTAAATTGTTTCCAATTCAGATGTAGGTTAATCGTATTGATTACTGAAAGCAATATTCATGTTTCACCAAATCTTTATTAGTTATACAAGTTTACATTTTTAAATTGTATTCAATTTGAAACTTATCAATCTAGAAAGGACATGTACATTTTTTAGCTACCAATTGATAAATAATAATGCTAAGTATTATCAACTGGAAAAGCCTCAATGGGTGAACAATCATTTAGTTATTTGAAAAAAAATAATCACAAGATCGTTTACATGAATGTGTACTAGTTATTTATATAGTTTTGTTGACCCAACGTCACTCTTTGTAAGTCTTTTTTTTATTTTTGGAAAAAAAACTCAACTAAAGTGATTATTAGGCCATCCTTTTACATTTTTTAAAACACTGCACATATGTAACTTTGAAATCACACTCAATAGCAATGTTGCTGGCATGTAATTATAAAACATTATATTGTCTAATATAAGTATCATTTTTTTGCTAAAGGAGACAAAATCTATGGCTCAAAGATTTAGTTTATATAAAAACATCTAAATTATCTTCTATCCTCGACTTCCATCACATTAAATGAAAAATTGCAATGGAAAAATTGTTACCATCAAGGTTTTTTTTAATAGAAACGTTAAAAATATTGTTGAAGATATTCTTTTCAGGTCACACCTCTTAGTTAAGAAATTGGATAGTTACACAAATAATATCAAAACTTGAGCCTTGACATAAGCCTTAACATCTTAAACGTGTATTTTTAGAACTACCTCTACTGATTTTTTGGCGGTTGGTAATTCAGAAGTGTCACATTAGAGAATATTGTATTTATGTTGTTGTTGTTGTTTTTTAAATTCAAAAGCAGTATTAATATAAGCTTAAAAGAACTAGTATTAGCTTGTTCTGTACTTGTTTTCGTGTTTTGTGCGCAACGTTTTGTGTTGGATAAAGATATTTTAAATAAAACATTAGTTTCAAATACCAGGGCTTATATTCAATATTGCTTTACAAAGCTATTGCAAACAATCACATTCTTGCTTATTGATGTACAAACTAAAATTATTCTTTATATTAGTGGTAGCTTTTCATAGGCACTTTCTAATTACATTAAAATCACGCCAAAAATTAAAAAAATGGCTTATAGTTATCATTTAATTTTTCATTCATCCCTTCATTTTTTTTCTGCATAAAGCGGAGTTGTCAATTTTTTCCGCCTGCTGGGCGAACTGCTTTGTAGAACGCGATTACAAATTATAATAAATGAGCAGAAATGATATTTTTATTTATGCGATACAGTTGCCAAATATTCAAGAATAAACAATGTAACCAGCTAAAAAAGTTCAATCATGACTACCTTTTACATAACTATTTTTCTAAACGTTTTTTTTTTTGTGTCTTTATTTCTCCTTTTACCTTTCTATCTACCAATCAATTCATCCATCGTTCTCTTTCTTCCTCTCTCTCTCTATCTCTCTTTTTCACTTTCTCTCTCTTTGTCTCTCTTTCTCTCTTTCTCTCTAACTGTCTATCTCTTTATCTTTTACTCACTCGCTCTCTCTTTCTCTTTCTATCTCTCTCGCTTTCTTTCTTTCTAGCTCACGCTCTCTTTTTGACTCTGTCGTGTGCTATATATTTTTTCACTCTCTATATGCCTGTGTCACTCTCCTGCCATACAATATTCATGTAGTTTCCCCTTGCCCCTCCATCGACATATCATTGAGTTCACATTAAGTACTGGAGTGCAGACTTTCATAATACGACAGCGCATAAAGTTATCGGCCATGTCGAACTCTCTGTGCTATTATTTTGCGGAGCAACTTTTTTTTTGTGTAAGGTCTAAAAATATGAAATATTTTTTACTATTATAAGATGAGCTCATCGTTTAAAGTAAATAAAAAACTCCTTTTGTTTTCATTGATTTTTCTAAGAACGTTTGTTTAAACATGAACGACAAAGCTATTTGACAAAGTATGTTTCAACTTTAGTTGTAGTTGCCAGTCAATTTGAATTGCTATGCAAACCTGCTATGGTTAGAAAAATGGAATTTTGAAACAACATGAGTGCTAGCAAGCCAGCATTTTGAGCAGCAACAAAGAAAGCCATGCAAAGCGTCTACGCTTTTTTTAAATTAGCCTTTTTTCGCTTAATTGACCTTCTTTAGCTTAATAGGCATATTTCATTTTCACCTTTTGTTGAAAGTGTTGAAAACACACAGCGCATAGCTTGTATTCTCATCAATGACAAAACGAAGTCACTTTAGGTTTAGATGTGCACTGAAGTGTTTGCTTCACGCTTCACCTTCATTTGCTTGCCGTTCTTCATTCTACCTTAATTTGATATTAAGACCAATTTTACATTGTAGTTTACATTATATTTTTCTATTTTGTCCTGTTCATTAGTGAGTTGCAGATTGTATTTTTTCAGGGATCAAGGGTACGGAAAATCAAACAGCAAAAAATGCTTTTTTATATATATTTAGTGAAGCAAATAATAGATTATGATTATGCTGATCTATGTTAAAGCTTTGTTTCATTTTGATATTGTAAACTATGGAGCGAAATAACTTAATGATTTCTTTGTGAATCTTTGGTCTAAAAAGCGAATTGGAAGGGATCAAGCATCACATCACAACTTTTAGTAACAAAAAAGTACTTTTTCAACAGTTCCTATTGTCATTTTATTAATACATCTTTTTCTACAGTTGAGTAACGCGAAAGAGCTAAGATTTCATGCCTTTTCTTTCACAGCCCATAGATTAAAAATCCTGATTATAACTGATTCAAACCCAGATTTAGGAATTCTCCTTCAGTGCTAGTATAAATACCCATATCATATTTTGAAAAAAAGTGGGCAATGTCTTCTATTTTCATCCGCTACATATGATGTCTTTAAGCGATTTGAAATAACTTTAAACGAACGATATTTAAGGTGAGAGAACTAAAACTCTTAGTATATTGCTCGATGCTTTGATGCTGTTACACAAATTTGTCTTTTTTCTTTGCCCAAATTGAAACTATATTTTTGAAATTAAGGCAAACACACACTATGCAACGAAAACAAAAATAGTTAGTATGCTCGATTCTCTTTTGGAATGCATTGTCATTACCTTTTTGCCTCTCTCACTTTCCTTTCCTAACCCTCCAAAAACTATTATTGCCATAGCCTCTTTACCATTCTACTTAGGATAAAAAATAAAACGACACAATCACGATTTAGCATTTCTTTCAACTACATGTCCATAGCTGATCTCTTCTACGATTGCAAAATGTCGATGTAGAGTCATTTCCTCCAAATCAATCTACGCATAATATCCAAAAGATACCCAATAGCTCTTGTTCTGCTAAAACGTGGTAGGTCTGAAGTGTGTGTGTGGGACTTAGGACTAAATGAATTTTACCAATGTAGCTGGCAAGACCAGACATGACCCAAGCAACAAATCACAATGTTTCTCGTGGCCGATATCTATCTGTCTTTCAATCTATCTATCTTTCAACTACATGTCTATAGCTGATCTCTTCCACGATAGCAACATGTCGATGTAGAGTCCTTTCCTCCAAATCAATCTACGCATAATATCCGAAACATGCTCTTGTCCTGCTAAAGCATGGTAGGTCTAAAGTGTGTAAGTGCGCGTGTTTGTGTGTGTGTGGGGGGGGGGGCGTGTTTGGCTGGCGAGACCAGACATGGTCCAAGCGGCCAATCATTATGTCTCTCGTGGCCGATAATCATATTGACCTATGTCCAATTTTCAACACAGTCGGCTCTTCCTGGATCTTCTTTCGCCATCTTCCGTTGCCTATGTCCCTATGCTCTCTGTTGACAACAATGCAGTTCTGTATAGATGCCACAATAGATATCCTTCAATCCTGTTGCCTTCAATTGTTTGTTTTTTTACTTGTTTCTTTTTAAATTTTTTAAGGTTCATGTGTGTCAGTCTCGCTATACCTGCTGTAAAGGTCAATCCCACAATTTTCAGTATTGAATAGGTTTAAACGTTTCTGCTTCTTGCGTCCTTCCCTAAACAAAAGGTGGTATGATAAATATACCGGCGATGCAAGTATGTATCTTTACATATTCTGTCTGTGAAAGGCTCAAGCAAAAAAAGCGCAAATCATGTCATTTGTTGCCTTCCATCTGTCTGTTCTCCAATATTATTGTTTTCAAAGCCACCTTCCTTTCAACCCTAAAAAGCATCCCACATTCTCTTCAATTATGTATAATATGCCCTTACCTCTTCAAACAAGTAGTAAATGGCACTAAACCATTAAGTGTGCCTTTGATCTCAATGTGTTGTTGAATGAGAAATATCCTATCCAAAATGTCTATGCTCCCAGTGAAACGATTTTGATACTGCATCTTCCATAGATCCAATGATTATTCTAGGCATTATTTATTTCTTGGATTTCTGTTTTTTTTTAATTAGTTTTCAAGTTTTAAAAAAGAAATATATCAATTTCTTTGCTAACGCGAAAGTTAATCATCGGCGTATTTCAAAACGTAAAAACATTTACATTGACTGAAGGATTTGTTAACAGAGATAACTATCTGACAGAACACAAAGACAGCGTGATCAAGTCTATAATACATGTATATATAAAGATAGATAGATAGATAGATGGATAGATAGATAGATAGATAGATAGATAGATAGATAGATAGATAGATAGATAGAGATAGATAGATAGATAGATAGATAGATAGATAGATAGATAGATAGATAGATAGATAGATAGATAGTATAGATAGATAGATAGATAGATAGATAGATAGATAGATAGATAGATAGATAGATAGATAGATAGATAGATAGATATAGATAGATAGATAGATAGATAGATAGATAGATAGATAGATAGATAGATAGATAGATAGATAGATAGATAGATAGATAGATAGATAGATAGTAAGAGAGACAGATACATACATAATAGGTAGATAATAATGCCTCTTCCTTTCTTAAAATTCAATCTTTTAAACACAAAGTAGCTTAAATATTAATATAAAAAAGAAATACGATTTGTCTTGCCATTCAAGTTGTATACACGAACGTGAAAATAGATTTTTACTTTCCAATCAAGAAAATACTAACTAGATTGTTTAGCTGAGGCTTTCTGTTGTTTGTTTTTTTTACTTCACTTTCAAAACGGTTTTTTAGTGCTAGCCACTGTCCAAAGATATTTTGATTATTTCATAACAATAATTATGTTTCATCAGAGATTTTAACATTCGGGAAGTTCCTATTTTTTATGCAACTTTAAAGAGAAAAGGGCAGAACATTCGCTTGTGGCACTCTCTAAATACCCATTAGAAACAAGTACAATTTCGAGTTTAGGAGTTAAGTAAATATACATAAGACATGTCTTTCAACAGAAAGATGCAGTATTATTATTAATATATTATTTTTGCTGAACAGCGGTCCACATTTTTTGCTATAGGTCTATAAACGGAAGACATTTTTGTCAGACAACTAATATATTATTCTTAAATGTCGGATTTCCTAATTGTTTATTTGCTCTACATTCTCCCATCTAGTCCCCACCGATCAAACTTCTGTCTGACTGGTGTCTATCTATTTACCCATCTGTCTGATTGTCTCTCTGTATTCTGTCGGTCTGTCTGTCTATCTGTCTGACTGTCTCTCTGTATTCTGTCGGTCTGTCTGTCTATCTGTCTGACTGTCTCTCTGTATTCTATCGGTCTGTCTGTCTATCTGTCTGGCGGTCTCTTTGTATATCTGTCTTTCTGTCTGTATTTGTGTGTGTCTCTATTTTTCTCTCTCTCTCTTTCTCTCTCTATCTCACCATCTCTCTCACTCTCTCTATCACTCTCTTTTTCTGTTCGACTGAAAATCGTAAGCGAGAAATACAATTTTGGATACCGATCATATAAAATATAAATCTTAATAATCACGAAAAAGTTGAATAATTATGCTTATATCTTGTTTCAGATTAATGCTTGTGCGGTGCGAAGTTGCTTTATTATGATAAACATTCTGTATTATTCTCAGGTGAACCAAAAATCAGAATATTATTTTTTTTTTAAACAATACCGCGCTGAATTAAGATTGCGTAACCATAGTGATCTTGTGTTTCGTTGTTAAGTGAGCTAATTGCAACTTAAAATTGAAGCATCGCATCTCTATCAGAGAGAATTACTTTACCAGGTTTGGCAATACTCCTGATGTAGAGGAAAAGGCAAATGTTGTCAAAGTTGTAAAATCCTATTTTATTCGATAAAAACCAAATAAAAAAACACAACTGCAGTGCTATTGAAATTTAAAAACTCGATGGATTTGTCTGGTTTTATTCATTGTTTTTGTTTAAACATTTTATGAAAAATATTCAATGTTTTTGTTTAAACATTTTATGAAAAAAAGTTCAGTTTTAAATTCGAGCAGAGTTTATTTCTATTAAGCTATATTAAAAGATAAAACAGACATAAGTGATTGTAAAATTAGTGCGTTGTTAACTGATACATTAGACTATTGCTTAATACACTAACTTACCTTTCTGTTATTTTTGTCTGCCTCATCTTCTTTTATATACTATTATGAAATATAATATATTTATCATATATTATTCGTTTTAGTCTTATTGGATTAGAATCAAAATGTTTTTTATTGATTTCGTATATCAGAAGCACCATAGTGTTTTTTCGCTAATGTCAATTCACAATGCGCATTAACTTTTTTTAATCTTTATTCATCAACTCTCATTACACTCTATAAATGTTGACCAAACAGCACCACACAACGTGTATGCTTATAAATTTGTGTTTAGAGATTTCTATATAATTATTTATTTCTTCAGTTAGAAACATCATCTTGACAATGGAATAGTTATTTTCGTAACCAAATCTGGTACACTTGAATGCTAAATTAATATTAATAAAAACGTTTCCAGCAGTTGCTCTCCAAGCACATTCGATTCATTTCTTTTCCCTGCCTATGGAGATGAATTAAAGATACGCTCTTTTGGGTCATCGAATGAATTTATTCAAATATTCTTCCAATATTACAAGTGTAGGTATAGCCTACAATGCCAAGTAACCTCTTCGTAACATGAAATAGCAAATGGTGATAATGAAATACAGACAATTTGTTGTTTAGTGGATCGCATTTTACAGAGATTACATTGTTAAAAAATGAGAGTCCCAAACGCTCAAAAATTATCAGGTAGTATAGGTTCATATTCTTTCATAAATTAGTGGTAAACTGTTTTTCATGATGACTTGCTTATTTATCTGTGGTATAAGTATCTCGTTTTCCTTCACTGTAATTTCCTCTTACATTCATTTTTTTTCTTTCCTTTTTGTCTTCTCCGAATACATTCTCAACTAACTTTGAAACATCTCTCTCTTCCTCTTTCGCTCTCTCTCTCTCTCTCTCTCTCTCTCTCTCT
>RQTK01000238.1:234588-249830 GCA_003991915.1 Elysia chlorotica | reverse complement strand
TATCTATCTATCTATCTATCTATCTATCTATCTATCTATCTATCTATCTATCTATCTATCTATCTATCTATCTATCTATCTATCTATCTATCTATCTATCTATCTATCTATCTATCTATCTATCTATAAATCTATCTATCTATCTATCTATCTATCTATCTATCTATCTATCTCATTTTTCTATTCAATTAATCTGTCCTTGTCTCAATAAACTTATTTAATAATTCTTTGCCCATAACAAAACCTTTAACTAATTGGTTTGCTTCGTTTCATTATTATTACTTATCTATACAATTTAAAGTTTATATAAAAAAAAAAAGATTAAAAAAATTTTATTCATTCAAAATTTTTATGCAAACATAAAAGTTCTGATTTACTGTAAACATGTTTTAAACCTTTGCAAAAAAAAAAAAGAATTTTTTTCAAGAATCAATTGTAACTTGTAAAATCCAAAGAATCTTCGAAGCGCACAAGTAATCAGAGTACAAGCAGTGCATTGAAACACCACCTTTTTGCATGAGTTTGTAAATCCAGATACTACATTTTTGTTATCATTTTATTGACTCCACCAGTTAAAAATCTAAAGGAATCGTGTCCTGAAGCAATAGGTGTATTCCTTTTAGCGTATGGATTTTTGTTATTTTATTAACACTGTCTAGACGGTTGAGAAAGCTACAAAAGAGAAGCAAAAAAGCATATCAAAATACTCTATCCAGTTTCATCTCTTGTGGTCTTAAGCAAATACGTTGAGGTTTATTGATGTTTGTATTTAACAGGAAAAATTGTTCCTCATTAGTTTATAGTGTTATTTAAGTATTAAGAGAAAAATAATGTTGGTTTTCTGTTATGTGGATTATGTAAAACTGCCTTTTAAGTGAACAAAAGAGTATACTAGATTAGTCGGTAGATATAATAATATCATATAGTTACATGCGACATTTTTTTCACACGATAGCCTTTGTTTTTATAGATATTTGTTCAACGCATTTTCACGTAAAAATATAATATTTTTTTCCACGTATTCAATTATTTTTCTCATATAACTTAATCTAGTTCCATGTATCCAGAAGTAATAAATGATGAAGATGTCTTTTTGTTTTTGTTCATCGCCAAAAGAATGACAACACATTTTTATTTTAAAAAAATACCTCTTGGGAGGTCGGCGTAAATTTCTCAATTAATTTCGGAAACTAGCATAATCATGTTTGCCTCGTGTCTTTCAAATTTTTCAGAGATTCAAAAGATATAATAAACTTTATAAAAAGACAAAGATATACCTAAATTCAACGCTATTCTCCAAACTGATATCCATATTGAATGTTAAATTATTATTCAGAAATTATACATTTTGTGAGAAATTTTTAGAGAATTTATCCTGCATATCGGTTTAATTCTACAATAATTCAAAAATGTTTCCTTACTGTTATGTGATGGAAATGGACGTAGTGATATCTACAGAACAAGATCGCCAGACTATACAAAGATAATTCCACTAAGAAGAGGGAAAGGTCTGATAAAGGCGTATACATTCAAAATTGGTCTTGAAAAGAAGTAAAACTAAAATCATAGTAAACGTCATACAGTAGAAATGGAAATTTATAAAATCGTTTGGCGTTCCTAAGAATCTACAGACAGAACAGATAGGAATGACATATAGATAGATAATTAGATGGCGAGACAGATAGATAGATAGATAGATAAATAGATAGATAGATAGATAGGTAGTTGAAAATAAGTAAGCAAAAGTTGTTTGTATAAGTTAATTTTCTTATTATTTCATTAGTCTGTACAGTGTGTTTTTTTTTTTTAATCGAAAAATGTTTAATTCTTTGTAAGGTAGCACCGGTCTGCTTTATAACGGTCTAGTTTACTCCGCCGCATGTTACAATCACAGGTCGGGTATATCATACTTCAATGTTTTGTTCTAGTGTTATCGAAAAGTATCTGTCTATCGCTCCTTTATTGTGAAAACGTTTTTTTATAGGTAAATATATTTTTAGTGCAAAAGGTGTTATACATATTTTTTTCGGGGGAGAGGGGGGGGGGCTCAGAGTTTGGTTCTGGCATAGTTGTATTTTGTAGTCATAGCCATCTATAATTCATATGATCTATTCTGTCTTGTATAGATTTATTTAATCAACAGTAATCAGGATTATCGCGTACTAAAATATTATATTCATATTTTTAAAATATACCTTTTTTTTTCAATTAAAAAACTATGGAGAGTGCTGTTCGGATGCATGTTCTTTTATTAGTGTTCTTTCGAACATGGTAGAAGTCCATTTTTAGACAGATTATAGAGTCACTTTGGTCTGTACTTCCTAAGCTATTCCCTCTTTTACTGCTTTGTTACTTTGTTCACTAACTGTTCAATTTGTTTTCCCCCCGCCCTGACAGGTTACTTGGAGCAAGGCCTCATGGTGGTAGACCCGATCAAGCTCCGAAAGAATTACATGAAAACAAAAACGTTCTACATCGATATCGCCAGCTTGCTGCCCACAGACCTCTTCTATTTCTTAAATGGGGGTCTCAACATTCCCTATGTGCGCTTCAATAGGTTGCTCCGCGCGCGCCGTCTCTTCGAGTTTTTCGACAGAACGGAGACAAGAACGAGCTTCACCAATATGTTCCGCATCCTGCATCTCGTGCTGTATATTCTTATTATCATCCATTGGAATGCTTGTATATACTTCGCCATCAGCTCTGCCATCGGGTTCGGCTCGGACGGCTGGGTCTACGGGAACTTGACCGGGGGCAACAAAGAGCTCTCCCGGAAGTACATCTACTCGTTTTACTGGTCGACCTTGACCCTGACCACTATCGGCGAGACGCCGCAGCCCGAGAGAGACATCGAGTACTTGTTCGTGGTCGTCGATTTCCTCATCGGCGTCCTCATTTTCGCCACCATCGTCGGTAATGTGGGCAGCATGATCACCAACATGAACGCGGCGCGCTCTGAGTTCCAGCAGCGGATGGACGGCGTGAAGCAGTACATGGAGTTCAGGAAAGTCAGCAAGGAGCTGGAGGAGCGCGTCATCAAGTGGTTCGACTACCTGTGGACCAACAAGCAGTCCCTCAACGAGGAGGAGGTTCTCTCCGCCCTCCCGGACAAACTCAAGGCTGAAATGGCCATTCACGTGCATCTAGACACTCTGAAGCGTGTGAGTATCTTCCAGGACTGCGAGCCAGGACTCCTAGTGGAGCTCGTGCTAAAGCTCAGGCTGCAGGTGTTCAGCCCCGGGGACTATATCTGCCGCAAGGGAGACATCGGTCGCGAGATGTACATAGTGAAGCGTGGCAAGCTCAGCGTCGTGGGGGATGACGGGACGACAGTCTACGCAACACTCAGCGAAGGCAGCGTCTTTGGGGAGGTGAGATTGTCCTATTTTACAAAATATATATATATTTTTTAGCGAAGGCAGCGTATTTGGAGAGGTGAGATTGTCCTATTTTACAAATATATTTCTTTTTTTTTTTCGGGTCGGGGGGTTGGTTGCTTAACATTCAACGTCAGCACTATAAAGTGTATAATGTTGACGGGATCCAAAACTGACGTCTGACATTTTTGTCTTTTGATATACACGAGGCAGGGCGGTGAGACCTGGACTCATGTCTCATCCGTCATATTATACTGACACCGATCCAGCCAGTAGAGGTGCGTGGGAGTGAGTGTGGTGGAGGTATAGCTTTCACATAATAATTCGCCGTGTCGTATGTTTTTTTCAATATTTTGGTAGTTTAGTTGTAGAAACTTTATCATCGGGTCCATAGCTGTTTGAGTTTTGGCTCGCCATGATTAAGGATAATTTTTTTGGAAAAAGTTCATTGCAAATGTTTTTCCCTAACTGACGCGTAATTTAGAAAACATATCGATGTAATCGTTCAAAACAACCACCTGTTTGATAATGATCGGGGAAATGCTGTTTCGAACCTAAGTAAATGCGTCCAGTTTTTTTTTTCTAAAAGAAATATCCTCTCATAAACTTGCAACCTTTTGCTTTTTAAAATTTTCAAGACAGGTACGATTAGTATTCTTTGCTTCAATTTAAATACACGAACTGTTTCGTTTTTATTGACTTTTACCACTTTAATTAAGGTTTGGCCTCTACCTACTCCAGTGCTATGTTTTCATCATTTGTTAATTAATTTTGTAGCAGTTCAAATTCGGGCAAAATTGATTTTCTTAAGACTTTATTTTATTGAGTGGCGGGCTTTCAAAAATCCACAGAAATACAATATTTCACAGGGGAGCGTTCTAGCGTATTGATTGTCCCCCTTTTTGGCATCGATATCAATCATTTCTAGGTTCATTTATTAAATTGAGAACGGAGACAAAGATCAAGAGTGTGTTTGAGAGGGAGGAAGAGAGAGATAGAAACAGAGACGCTAAAATATTTTCCTTGGAGGAAATTAAAAGATATCTTTTATCAATTTTTAAAAAGAAAAACAAAAATCAGCTTGCACTTTAAAGGTATCTTTGATATTTTGGAGGTTTTGGATTCATTCCAAATTCTTCAATTTAGATCGTCTGTACTTATAGTTATGTTCTTTGTCAAAGTTCTGTACATTTTACTCAAACCCAAAAGAGTTGTTATACATTGCCCTTATATTCACTAACTAAACGTGTTCTACTTAGATAACGTGTAAAGGAAGAAGTTTTAGCCACACGCTTTTTCTTGTGATTCATCAATTATTGCGTGTTCATTGTCTGCAGCTCTCCATTGTTACTAAAGATAGGTGAAACGATAAAATGTCTGAAATTCAATGATTTAAAAGAATCTTGTTGTTGAATGTTTTACAGGCATTAATCTACAGCTCGAGAGTTATACAAATGCACAATATAAATGAAAAAAAGATTATATTTATATATTTCACATTGAACCTTACATTTATTATGCCGAAGTAATATTGAGAAACTCAAAAGATTTCGACTTGTTTGCACAAGAAAAAAGATTGTGAAAAGATCGTTTTTAGATATTTATTCAAATGAATTTTTTAGTATTTTCCAGTGAGCTACATTTTTTTAATTAACTGAGATGATTCTGAATTAGTTTAATTATATGGAGGAAAATCAGTTACGTTTCTTTCTTATATATTTTGAAAAGCGATAAAATGCCCACCAGTATGTTAAGGAAAAATGTTTTAAAGTTCTCTTTAACGTAAGAAGAAACCAACGCTGCCTCTGTATAAATTACAATCATTCTGTTCCTCTTGAAACTTTCCGATCTTTTTTCCCTCACATACTTTCGTCTTTATTATTTTCCGTACTGTTTTCCCCTTTTCGTCGTATCTGTACCTTTTTTTTCTCTCCTCCACTCCTCCTCATGGCATTTTGGTCCTCTGTAATTTCATCCACCTTGAATAATGACGATGGCCCTTGAGAAGGCTAACTTCTTTTTTCCTGAGCAGGCAAGGCGAATACTTCTCTTCGCTCTAACACCTCTTTCTCTCTATCTCTCAAGATGAGCAAGACCGTAAAAATTCTACAAATGCTTTTAGTACAAACTTGAGAGGCGGCCAGCCCTACGGTATCGATCTTTTTTTGTTCTGACAAGAATACTCACTCGAGCGTAAGGCCAGCTGATAACACCGAGATAACATTATGAGGTTCCCAGGAAGATTATGTACCAAGGATTTTGGTAGGACGCACACACTTTCTTGATGTTGAAAAGATGATACAAAACATTATAGGAACGTTATATACGAAAATTGGTGCCGTTATATAGAAAAATTGGTGCATACATATGAGCAGAGAAACAGAAGAGAAACTAATGCGAGAGGCGAATGGTTAAGAAAAAACTTGGGTAGAAATCGCAGGATCAGAAGGAGAAAACGTGTATAATAATTATATAGTTTATAGTACACTAAGCCGAGATATACTTTAATAATGGTGACCAAAGAAAATAGATTGATTCACAACACTATCGAGTATATGTTTGGATAAAAGAAATGTTTAGAGGGAAAATAAAAATGTTAGAATATAAGTGGCAAGAATGGATACTTAACAATTCAAAAAAGATAAAATATCTACAAATTTTAATGTTATGAACGCGTGAACACTCCAAAATCGACGAGCAGCTTGTGAAAATAACTTTTAAATGATAGAAACATTCTTTTTTTATTTTAATTTAATTTTTTATAATGCAATATCTTCAACTAACACAATGTACGTACTTGTCATCGATTAAACAAAAGTGATATAAGATTAAGAATCGAAACAAATGTAAAGGTGGAAAGATGAAAATGTATGTATGAGCTTAGAAAGGGTACAGGAAACCAAAATAGAAATCGCCATAAACATGTCTTTTCGCCGCATGTTTAAAACTATTTTACCATTAAATTCAAGGTTACAACATACTTTAAATACTAGTTTGGGCAAATTTGAACAAGAGTACAAGCGAATGGTACAGTTACATGCACAAAGAAGCAGCAATAAACAAATAATTTTCTTAAAAAGGGATGAAAAGACGAGAGACAGAGATTCATATTTGTAAGTAAAATGCGACAAAGAGACGAGGACTAAACAACACTGTTAAGCCCCCCAAAAAAAGGACTGGGGTGTTGGAGATGTGGGAAGAGGGTGGAGATGGAGGAAAGATGCTGTTCGAAACAAGGTTGTCAGGACGCATCAACAGCGAGCCACGTCCAAGACTTGAGAGGAATATTTTGTGTACACAGCTTTCGGAAGAAAGAAAAGAAAAAAAGGCAACGGAACGAAAAGCAATTTACATCAATACGACTTATCTTCCCTTCCGTGGGCAGTCTGTGGATCAATACGCAATAAATGAAGAAGTGCGTCACACAAGGCGGCCAAAGGGTTAGAAATAGCTTTATCTTGGTTCATCTTCTGGTTACCCTTATTAAAGCATGTAGATTAAAGGGTATAATCCCCATTACATATTGGTGTATATAAGGTAGATTAAAGGGTATAATCCCCATTACATATCGGTGTATATAAGGAACTAAAGTTAAGAAGGGCAAAAAACATAGCAAAATCATAATAGTTATTCGAAAGAAAAAAGAAAGGAGGCATTTGTTTTTCGGGAAAATCGAGGAGAGGGCCCACTGTTATCGATAGTCATAAAATAAATTCTTTGAAAATGGGGTGAACAGGAAAATAAATCTTTAAATTACCTAAGCATCAAACTAATCGCAGGCACTGACATTGCACACGCTACTGGTTGTTTATAGTTATTTGTCCCTGTTCGTTTCTATTTATATACATCAAAGATAATTGCTGGGTACTTTAGACGTTAAAATATATTGATGAAAAATTACACTAAATCAACATAAGTGTAGTTTTCAATGGTATTTATGAAAAAATGATTATTTTATTTATTTAGAAATATCGATCCAGTATCTATGTTCTTAAAGTATTGTACAATCAGTATAGCACCTATACTATTCTATATATAATTATGCAAAAATCATGTGACTATATAAACTTCCCCGCTCTTTAAACCTCACTTAAAGATAGTATCCTAAAAATGTTGAAATCATCACCTGTAAAAAACACATGTCCATCATGCAAATCATACACTTTTTTTGTTTCATCAGCACTGTTCGTGTCCTAGACGATAACAATTCGTTAAAATTGTCCCCTTCTACTTCTTTCCATTTGCCTAAAAGTGCATCCTTGAATAAACGATATCCGATTTATACACAATTATCTTCTCTCAATCACCAGGTGAGCATTCTCAACATTGCTGGAAACAAGACCGGAAACAGGCGTACCGCGAACGTCCGGTCCCTGGGCTACTCGGATCTGTTCTGCCTGTCTAAAGACGCGCTGTGGGACGCTCTCACCGAGTACCCGGAGGCCAAGCGGAAGCTCATGGAGGCCGGACGCCAGATCCTCATGAAGGACAATCTGTTAGACGAGGATGCGATGCGGCGGGCGGAGGAAAAGCAAGAGACCATGGAGCAGAGGGTGGACAGGCTAGATTCCAACATGGATAATCTTCAGACGAGATTCGCTCGTCTTTTGGCTGAGTTTAACACTACACAGCAGAAACTTAAACAGAGGATGACCAAAGTGGAAAAAGTCCTTGCAAGGGAAGAGGACGCCATCTCGACGTTTTCTACCAACCACAATTATTCCACAGACACTATGCCGCCCGGTTTGGGTACCGGCGCGGGAAGTGAGCGCAGCGGGAACAGTGCGAGACGGAAAAGGAGCAAGAAAGAGGAAATAAGTGAAGTTGGACCTGATGGTATAGGTGAGGGTGGTGTTTATATAGGCGAGCCGACGGGTAATGAAGAATCTTCTTCAAAGGCTTAGCCTGCCGTTGGCCAGAGTACAAAAAAGTAGGGATGTGAAAACGGATTGTGTTTCTTGCAACGTTGGAGACTTAAAGGAAGGATCATGTTGAAGAATAGAACATTAACCTGCATCGCACATCTTTGAAATATTGCTCCCAAATTTCGAGAGACATTTGGATTTGTCAATGACGATAGTGATCCAAGGTGCACTGGCAATACGAGTGATTGGTATATGGAATTCTCCCAAATGGGAATATTTCCAGGTCCTTCGGGGTACTTTTAAACTGTTACTGTTGACCTTATTTGGACCTTTTAAGGCGAACTAATGTACAATATACTGCATTTTAATTCATTAATTATTATAGAAAAGTTTCACATGACTTAAACACAACATAACAAAAATTTATGCACGGAACCAAATTGACTTTATTGAAGTTCAGGAACCCTATTTCAGGCAACATGTTAATCTGAAAGATGGATATATAAAGAAGGCGCATTGCCTTCTCTGGCTATGATAATTATATTAGCCCAATTTGAAAGTACACAATGCAATCGCCTTAACGCAAAAATTATTGAGGCTTAAGAAATATAATAATTAGTTTGTCATCTATTTTATAAACTGGCTACATTTGTTAAATTATGCAGATTATGTGAGAACTTGTTAAAGAGATTGAACTCTACTTTTCTGTATTTCGACAATAGCAATTCACATGAACCATAATGCTTTACCATTATGATGTTGGTCAGTACTATATTTCTTGCTTGTTTTGAAAAAAAAATACAAGCACATTTCTGCAACAAAAAATATCCAAATCGGATAGATGAAATTTTCACAGTAAGAGGTGTAGACCCACATGGTATATTTATCATTAACGAAGGATAAAATAATGTAAACGTGCTAATTTTTTGTTTTTCTTTTAAAAGAAAACAGTTTAACTTCAACATAATACTTGGTGTATATAATATGACAATTAAGATGTGACTTGATATGTCCCATAACATTCAAAGGAATATGCACTTCTTCAAACAGCATAATATTTATATGATGATGAACAATTCTGTATATTGCGAATTTAATTCATTTGCGTAACATTAATTTTAAAAGTCATAAGGTGCACATTTATTTTTGTAACAACAGTTCATTGTAGTATTAGAATCATATTGATGACAAAAATATTGGACACGGTTTTTTTCCAATTTTTTCCCGAAAGAAACAACTTTAATGCTTCTACATTGACTATCTCTAATCTTTACGTATATCATTCAAATTGAAATTAGGAGAGTTCCAAAAATTAGCAAAAGCATTGAAAGAATTTGCCTGTTTTTTACCATTAATATTTACATTTAACAAGTCATTGCGTAACTAGTTGCCCTTCGTTAAACTGATTTGTGTTCAATATAGGCCTATTTACAAAAAAAGAACGGTTAAATTTGCCTTTTTACAAGAACTACAAAAATGAAACAAAAAATTGACTTTACTTCTTCAACGACAAATTAATGCTGTTGTGTACTACTACTACTACTACTACTATACTACTACTACTACTACTACTACTACTACTACTACTACTACTACTACTACTACTACTACTACTACTACTAATACTAATACTGCTACTACTACTATTGCTACTACTACTTTTACTTTTATTTTTATTAAAACTACTACGTCTTTACAACTCTTACTAATTTTACTGTTATTTCTTCCATCATCGCTACTACTACTGTTAGTGGTAGTGTCGCCTATCATTTTAACACTCATACATTTTAAAGGCCTTTTTGTTTAACATCCATTGCCGTAAAGGAATAGAGACTGGGCGAGGTGACTGTCTTTGACAATAATATTATCATTGATTATATATGTTTTCTTGTAGCATAATCAGTGACATTTGTTCACAAATTGTATTTTAATATGTATCAGTCATAATAACTGTACGTTGAGAAATGTAATCTTCCAAGCTAAGGCTGTGACGGGAATTGTGTATTCAATAATCAGAGTTTACTTAAATTTGGAAAAAATGGACTTCACATTTTAAATAAGTTGCATGGACTAGTCAAAATATATCTGTATATAGGCATAATCATTAATATCATACTTTTCTGATTGTCATTATGTGGTTAAAAGCGTTATAAATTGAATGATATGATTTTGTACGATGTTTTTGAAAATGTAATGACAATTTAACGTCTGTTCCAGCATAAGATCTTTAAAATAATGTTGCAGAGTCTTTTTATATTCCTGACATTTACATTTCGTCCATTTTATCTTACTTTATTCTTCTTTTTGATTCGTGTTTCCATCAATTTAGATACTTTTGTAACTATTACTGATGCAACATTGTCACCAAAAGATTTTCTGGTTACTATGTATTTCTGTTGTTATCTGTAACAGACTATGTTATACTCGTGGTAATGTCACGAAGTTTTTAGTAGTCTTTATTTATATTATTTCTACCTCTTAGTCAGCTAACATTGTATTGTTTTCTTTAAAATGTTTTATAAATATTAAAGTGTTTAAACTCACAAAAAATTCATCAATTCATACATAGTTTTAATTAGCTGTAGATATTAGTGGAAATTTCACAAACCCCAAACTAAACTTGATAAATAGAGCCATAAATAAAGTAGTATGTCCCAACATTATGACGCAAATTTCAGTTTCAATTTCAGATGAAAAGTTAAAAACTAGAAAAAAAAATATTTTCAAAAAATAATGTATCTCATTTACGTTGGAAGCATGTTATCGTAAAAAATGGAAACTTTTAAATGTACAAACAACAGTAAAGAAACGAACTTGATTAATATTATCATTTAAACATCCTTTGGTTCATTTTAAGAAACTTCTTTTTGCCATATAATAAAGGGTTGAACTTATAAACTAAAATTGTGTGATATTATTGTAAGGACACTTTACTATCTATGTTGGTACTGTCAAAAAAAGAGTGTTTTGATTGCATCTTTAAAGATCGCTATTAAATATGATTTAATTTATCAACCAGTTATAAAAAAAGCTCCTGTGGCTTTAAATGGATCTCCGAGAAATCTTTAAGCAGAGGTTGAACAAAAACTAACCGTATGCACCTGAAACGTTATGGTAGTGAACAAATATACGTGGCATGCAAAAAATAAAAAGAACCTTTGGTGAACATTAAAATGTTTTGTTATAGATGAAGATAATGTTAGTGGGTTGTTTAAAGTTGCTAGAGTTGCCCTTTTGAATTGTAACAAAAAATCAGTACTGTTAATTATTCTGCTAATTTGAGAAAGTGTCATATGACATATGACAAAATCCCTAAATGTTCAGATCTGTTTGAAAAGATTTAAATCAAGTTACATTTACTGGGGATGATTGTACCAATGAACATCTTTCAAAGTTCACAGTTTTATTCAAAACCTTTTTTTTATTTCTAAATTTAGACCATATTTTCAAGTTATCCACGAAAAAGCTCTGGTGGTTCTTTTGGTATTGCGTTAAAGCATGAGATTATTAAATTTGTGAAAGCACTTGCTCAAAATATATTAATTATAGCAATTATTTTGACTAGTATAGATAGAAAAAGAGAGCTGAAACCCGTAACCAAACTTATATTCAATTGAACGAAAGACGTTTTTTTCAGACCATGTAAATGTATTTTAACTGTGTTCCATATTCCTATGTAATGTGTTAGATTTAAAAATGAAAGCTATAAACCAAAAGGAAAACAATCATTTTCAAAGAGATTTTAGACTTTATTAGACACATAAGAAGCAATAAAAAATCAAATTATTCCGTTTGTCGTATTGTATTTCTAAGTGTATCAATAGATTTTATTCAACTTGAAACACGAATAAATATTAAACCTTAAAGACTCTTCAGATTTATTGTCACACAGAAATGATAGTAACATATCATTTTCATCACGTTGTAACTAGAATGATTTAATGTGATTTTCTGTATTTTGTTTTAGGGCTATAAAATAAGGCAGCGCCTAACATTTTCAAGTAGTAGTTGCTAAATAGTGAATATCAAGAGGCATCCAACAACAAATGCAAAAAGTTACTTAGTAATGGAGAAAATAGAAGGAAAAGTCATACTTTTGTCCTTATGACAATTTTTACGTGGACTAACTGAAAGGGTAGTTTAAGGGTGAACCTGTTGAATTTGATACACATGAAAGACCTTTTTCGAGACAAAAAATGATCAATGATCTAATCAATATTTGTTATGGTTTAAAGTTTAGTTTTCTGCAGATGAAAGTCAATAGCTTAAATTACATGGCTTTATCACACGCACGATTCACGTGTTTTTATGAGTAAAAGCAATTTGAAATTCAATCTGATTCAATTGATAGTCAGCAACGTACCATTTAATTTGTTATTTATAATCATATTACGCGAAATATATTAACTGAAATTCTCTGAGTTCCAAACTTAACAATGATCCTGGATTGTCTCTTCTTAGAAAGGATTTTTTTTTATTTATAGTCTTCATTGCCACAAAAATTGACATGGTTTTTTGACACCCATTCGTGTTTTAATAAATAAATAAAGTAATTATTAGCATAACTAAGACCTGCATTTTTTAGTATTGTGGCATATAGTAGAATAAGTGCAAAATTGATACAACTTAGTCTGTTTGTGTAATTATAAAGTTACGTCATTTTTATTCTTGTTATACTTGAGATTACTCTTAAACATTCGTGATATTATTCCATTCATTATGTGCATAATGATTTGTCTTGAATTTGTGATGAATCAATAAAGTCAAAGGTTCATCTTTTAATTTCAATCGTTTCTTGTCGTGTTTTTGGTGTGATTTGCTTTGTAATCTGCTTTGATACAATGTTTTACAATAATGCATTTTGCAAGGGGTGAAATTTTACAAGTCTAGTAAAAGTAAGAATGATTTACGTAACTGTGAATTTCAGATTAGCTGATTTGGCTCTATTTCTGATCTCCGACCATCTCAAAGAATGTTAAAAAAATATTTTTATCCAGTTTGGATTGCGCTTGCCATAGTAAACCCGGAAAAAGAAGAAATTTTAAGTCCTTAAAACAGACATAATTGTGCTTAGTTTGTTATCCCCCCTATCTTAAGCCTTATAACGTTCTTTAAAGAGAGGAGATGTAAGCGATAAATATACAGTAATGGGAGGTTTTCGCCTTATTCCCTACCAATAAATCAGCTCAGACCGACGGATACTTTGAACTTAGCAAGAAATGTTTAAATAATACCAACAAAAATCACAATCTGAAAACCGTTATCCTGCTCACATAACTTGTGCGCCATGGGTAAATGCTGTTTTCAGAAAATACATCGTAAAAAGAAAGAAACGCATGAGAAAATAAACACCTTGATCTAAATACACGGCAAGTACTTCAACATTTTGCAGCTCGATCTCCCACTAGCATATAACTGCGAGCTTCAATTAGGGTAGCTTGTAAACAAACGTATTGTTTCTAAGAACTCACACAAATACCGCATCCAGTATCTTCGTTTTTCTACATTAATAATTATATTTCTCTACATTAGAATCTAACTTATTAATATTCTTTAAAGAGCACAGCTTTAGTAAATCAAACCAGGGAAAGAAAATTAGTTCTATTCCATACGTGAAAGAGACACGTTTTGCAATCATACTCGGAGTGACCGTGGATAAAGACAAATCCTGTATTTAAGACAGGCCTCCATTGTATCGAAATCTCGAGGGACTTATCTTAGAGAGGAAACCCCCCGACTCGCCCAGCTTCGATTGCTTTGTGCTGCGGTCACAGCGAGAACAAAAGCCGGTCTAGACGGGATGGTATTTGACCACAAAAGGTTCAGGTTCCTCCAGAGAATGGTATTGACCGCATTTTGGGGCTCTGTGCTTTCTCTCACTTTTGTATTAAGTTATAGTTTTAAAAGATGGGCGTTTTGGGTTTTGTTTTGTGTTCTTATTTCATCGTATATGATGATATTGAGTTTAGGAAATCATAACATGTGGGAGGAAGTGGGAATTTTTTTCATTCATATTAAATTAAAAAAAATAATAAAACATTGTTAACTAAATGACCCACACGTATAATAATGATATGGAAAAAAAATAGAAAAGGAAACATTTTTGACGGTAGAAGGCATACTAAAGACAATTTGGTTTTTCAAGAAAAACTTTCAGCTGTTGATATACTGATATCCAAATTCTTTAAATGCGTCGCAAAAATAAAGCTTCTCTGACATTCTAAGCCAAAAACCGTAACTAAAATATCATATAAATTTGTTTGTTAAACGTAAAAGATTAAAATAATGCATGCATAGACATTTTATGCACGCATCCTCAATGAATTGTCCAACTTTACATTGTGCATGATTTATATAACGTTTCACTGCAATGTAGTTTTACATTTTCTAAAACAGGTACTATGCCGATGTTAAGTATTGTTATTCATGTATTTAAAACTTTAAAAAAAATCTATATGAAGACCAGTCTTGCTTTCAGCCATGTATTTAGATAGTAAAATAAAAGCACACATAAGAAATTAAAGATGCCATGGGGAACGTGACAACTAGATTAGACCTAAGACGCATGAAGTAATTTTTGGGTGTCCTCTAAGATCTTAAAGAGAGGTTTTCTTGAACTCTTTGGGCTTTGTTTTTGCTTCTCAAATGGGAAGGAGGGTATTTAAACGCAAGAGTAGACTGCGAAATACGACTTAAGTTAAGAATGCATAACACTGTCGTGTTAACTAAATCTGTATCTATACAAGTTAAGTAATAAAATGACACAAACTTGACTCACGTGATATCATACTTGTAGTTTTTGTGTTTTTGTTTTTAAGAATTGTTTGTAGATAGTCTGTAAAATATCTGCGCCAAGGGAGAGCATAGTATTCAACACTACGAAAAAAAAGGGTTTCTTTGTTATGTCCCTTATGATAAAATAAAGCTCAGTATTAATTTTGATTGACCAATTATCTATCGCTTATAAGTATTATAGATTTTAGATATCCCATAATTTTTT
>RQTK01000238.1:196070-233805 GCA_003991915.1 Elysia chlorotica | reverse complement strand
TAGTATTATCACTGTTATTATTTTTATTATTATAATTATTATTGTTATTATAACAAGTAAATACAAATACCTGGACATTATTCTGTCTTAACTCACATTACACTAGAGCGCTTGCTTTAACCTTAATCCGTCAACCCGTACACACGTTTTGCAGGTTGATACACTCTTGTGCTAACACCTTTTTTGTATTGATTTGTACACATTCCATTTAAAAATAATAAATATCAAAGCTTTTACCCTTTCATACTGTTGGAATGTTCCCGAAAAATAGTGTGCACACAAGGAATAGGCCTAAAATCATGCGATTTGAAAAGGTTAAAAAGACCCATCGAGAAATCTACGACAATAGGTAAAGCAATCTGCAGCGGCTTTTAATCTTTATTTATATTCTAGACCACAGAGCTAATTTAACTTCACGCCTGTGGGGACTTGGTTATATCATCAGTGCTCGTTGTTCGGATCGAAAAGCCTCTACTGACACCGACCCAATAAGTGTTGTTTGTTTAACGTCCAACGTCAGCACTATGCAGATTATACTGCTGTCCGAGAATTGCATGATTGTGCTGCCACACACGAGACAGGGAGGGATTACCATGACTCCTGTCTCAGCTGGTCACACCAAGCAGTGTAGATGGGTTGTGAGCTTGTTGGGGGCAGAATCTTGACGCCAGAGGGTTGTCTTTCAGCATTGCCCTCCACGTGCCCCTGGATAGTGAGTATTTGTTTGTTTGTTCGTTCGTTGTTTAACGTCTATCGTCAGCACTATATATGTTATGTTATGGATGAGCCCCAAAATTAACATCTGACAATCGCCAGGTGGTCAAGATATATATTGACAAGAAATCAATCAGAAGGGTACGAAAGCTGACAAACACATTAATTTTTGTACCGAGTATAAGTAATGTTTGCTCAAATAAAGCGAAACGCTCTCCTACTTTAACAGGTCCTTAGACTAAGATAATTTCATAATCCTACATGGCACCGGTGCCCCAGAGCAGGAAATCTGGGATATGGCCGGCCAGATTATTCTGACACCCAGTCAAATAGTGTTCTGCATGGCCACAGTGGGGACCTTCTAAATAGAAGCAGAGGTTTCTACCGTTAGAGCGCATAATAACGTGGAACGTTTTGCATAGATTTTTTTGAATATTTGTTACAAATAATCAACATTATTATAAGGCTTCTATCTACTGAGAATCACGTTACACTATGAATATTATGAATTGCGCTGTTATGATTATACTATTTCTATATAAGCAGCCGCATACATAATTATATCGGTCCATGGCTTAATTTGTTTTAATTGAATTACTATTGTGTGCTGTAGGATAGATGAACATTACAGTATCTTTTATGTATGTTATTACTCCCGTTTCCAACTTTTGCAAATTCAAAGATTAGATAAAGGGCTAAAAGTGCAATGTTAAAATTTGAACAAATTTCAGATTTGTCGTGGTCGTTAAGTTTAAACAAAGGATTGTTTATAGACTAAACCTAAGTCTATTCTAAAGGAGGATGGAGAGGGTTGTAAGAAAGACAAGATGTTGCACACTTTTATACTTGGTTTCATGGTGCGTGATTATGTTTAGTAATCGCTATTGATCGATAGACTTCATCCCTGTCACAACATTTAATTTATGTAAATTACTCTTAAAAGGATAAAAATCGATTTACTGTTACTTCCGAGCCAATCTAATCTGAAAACGCTCTTCTCTTCTCCATCATTGTACGATATACAAATTTTGTGTTAGAAGTTGTTTTTTTTCAGCAGGAATTTGTCTGTGGTAGGCATTGCATAATATAATAGAGGTGGTTGTGAATTCAATAACAATGTTATATATTTTACTACATAAAATAATAACATATCGAAGGAATCATAGTCATTATTGAGCAGTAAATTGAAGGAGTTTTATTTGTCTTATTGTTGTTGTTGTTTAAGTTTACACACCAAATTCTTCTTATGAGAGCATGATTTAAAAACCAACAAGGTAAAGATTATCCTCGTGATATAAACAATATTCCCTAAAAGGTAATATTATTTCTTTCTCGACAGAGCTAGCACGGCCTGTGATTTGACGGTGTATACTGCACATTGAAAGACTGAAACTGTGAATTAAAAATAGGCTGCTCTGTTCGCTTATTTTTTTTTGCTTACTGTCTAACATAAGCACTATGTACATTATAATGTGAACGGATCACAAGAATAAAGTCTGACAAATGTACATGCTGCCATACTGAGATAGTAGAGCGATACCATACATTCTGTCTCAGCCAGTCACAGTGTACTGACGAAACCGACTCAACCAGTAAGTATGAAATCTGACAATTACATTTTTGATCAATGGTGGGCTATAAACCGAGAACATTACAATCAGGAGACCAATGTTCTGCCACTTTCGCCGGTTCACTCCCCCAAAACAAGGTAGAACTTTTTACATAATAAATTTAACACATAGGAAGATGCAGAGCTAAAGCAGCGGAGCCGTGCTGTTATCTGTGTAGTCTGGTCTACCAGTGTTTTTAATTTTGTTTAGACTTACTTAATAGATGTGTAAATGTAAGCTCTTTCAACAAATCTTTTTTCAAGTGGATGATTTTAATACTTTCTCTCTTTCTTTTATTATTTTGAAACATTGATTTTAACTGATGACTTTAATACTATCTTCATTTTGTGTTAATCTTTTCTCAAAAAGGATATTCCATTTTTTCTTGGAATTAACCGCGCAACATCTTATTACCTTATATTATAGTTTATAATATATATTTTATAGTTTTAGTTTATTATAGTTATTACTTTATATACAAACTGACTATATTTCCCATTTCACTATACCTAGTTCTCTCTCACTCTTTCTCACTATCTCCCTCCTCTCTCCTCTCTCTATTTTTGTCTGTTCTTTGTCTGTCTCTGTGTCTCAATGTCTCTCATTGTGTCTCCATCTCTTTCCCAGACTATTTATCAATCGTTCTATATATGTGTGTGTGTGTTTGTGAGTCTGTGTGCCTGACTTCCTCGTTTACCAGACTTTTTGTATTGTTTTTCTTCCTTTTTAGTTTCTATTTCCTACACGTTATCCATTCTTCCCTTGTTAACGAACATTTTCATGCCGTAGTCTTACTATGTCTCTCTCCCTCTCTTTGTGGGGAACTCTTCCTACTTCTCTTTTTCTCTCTCTCCCTGTCTTTCTATCCCTCTCTCTCTCTTTTCTGTTTCTATTTGTATGTATGTCTGTCTGTCTGTCTGTCTGATTTTCTCTCCCTCTCTCTCTCTCTCTCTCTCTCTCTCTCTCTCTCTCTCTCTCTCTCTCTCTCTCTCTCTCTCTCTCTCTCTCTCTATCTCTCTCTCTCTTTTAAAATCTTTCTCTGCTCTCTTTTCATTGCGATACTTTCTGTCTTTTCTATGGTTATATTTAAGTAAGTTGACTAACCAGGTGCAATGAATTATAAGCGTTGACATTAAACTAGTGCGACGTGGTTTTATCTATTAAAAAAAACTCCCACTCTAAAGATATAATTATCCTATATCATATACGGCGACAGAACCATACACTTGGAGTACCCGGGGCGTAGTTGGTCAGACATATATACAATGTATTGACACCCAACCAACATTGAACATGTAGTAAGGTGTAAGGTAGCTTGACTGGGGCTCGTATCACGGAAACCTGCATCACAGTCTGACGCTTTAACCTGAAAGCTAACATGAATTATTTCACTATTTTACTTAAGGTCTGTTTATATCAGAATTGTTGATTTTCATTCACTTTTCAAGTTAGTCTAAAGTAGATGTTGCACAACTGATTATCTTCTTGATTGCCATGTATATTTTAGGGGTACTTGCAAATAAACTTATAATCCCTTGAATTTTCTTTCTTCTTTCAGAAATTGATACATAGTATCCATGCCGGGGAGCAGAATGTCATTTTGCATTCGTCTGATCATATTATTGTCCTGCCTTTGTTTTTCTGTGATTTTCCTGTGTGGATTTCTACTCGAGTTGAATGGCTTTCTGTTAGCGATGCATATCCGCGATATTCGTTGGTACAAAGATACTCACTTTCTCAGTGGCTGCACTTTGCCTATGAGCCCCGAAGAGCTAACCACGGTTCGGCAAATCCTCCACGTTGCTGTTCATGTTTTGGCATCACACGGCGCCCACGCTGCAATTTGTCACGGTACGCTATGGGGGGCGATGCGTCGAGGAGACTTACTGCCGTGGGATCCGAACCCGGATCTATGTATACTGAATACTGAGCTGCATCGGAAACAAAGTAAAAGACAAAAAGAAAATCCTGCTTTCAGAGCCCTTCGTGAAAAACACTTTCATGTGTCAAGTTTTGATCAGTGGAATGGAATATACTACCTTTCCTACACCCCCAAGGACTCCAAAGTAGTAACTATCAAGCTGCGCGTTTTCTCTGACTGTACAGATTACTATTACAAGAGACACATGCACCAGTACAGGTTAGAAGTACATCCTGGGGTATTGAATATAAAGCCACACTGGGTTTGCCCTGACAGTTGGTTCTTTTAAAGCCACACTGGGTTTGCCCTGACAGTTGGTTCTTTTACGCTTTCCCGAAAGCTTACGACCTCTACGAAGGGTTTCCAAAACTTTTACTGAAGCCACCTTTTCAGAATTTGACTCTTGGGGGGTATAACTTTCCTGTGCCCCACGATGACTATGAGATTCTAAAGTACGCATATCCCAACGACTGGTGGATGGTGAAAACCCCTTGGATATGTAGAAATCATCAACCGTAGTTTTGTTGAGCCAATTGACATTGTTCTTGCATAATTTTACATAGATAGGCCGATGGACAGTCAGATGCTAATAAAACGAAATAGAAATTAAACGAAGTGAAGGAGCTCCTGGTCTCTTGACAAATATTAGCTCAGTAAGTTTCTCATTCCATGTTGCAAGTGCAAATGAACTTTTCCATTTTTAATATGGTTCAGAAACAAGGCTAATGAGTACGTTGATATTGCTCTGGTAATTTCAGCATATTTTGTTTTGTTTTGTTTTGTTTTTGTGTTGGGTTGTTCTTATTAGTTGTTGTTTTTTGCTTGTTTTGCGGAATATTTTTTCTATGGGCAAATTAAAGTATGATTGAACAGTATATCTGATTAAGGTGGCTAGTAAAATGTTGTTTCATGCAATGCTAAAAGGGTGATCAGTAAGGAAAAAATAGACAGAAAGGATCAGATATAATTATATATATAATTATATATATATGTGTGTGTGTGTGTGTGTGTGAGAGAGAGAGATTAATTGAATGATTCATATTATGTTTTTGTAAGTTTACAAATATCTATCAGCTGGAAAATAAAATTAAAATGAAATAAAATAACTTTGATAATACAATAAATGTATTCTGTTTTCACTTATAGTTATAATCAACGGTTGCATGGTAGTCAAAGTGGTATTTAAATAATTGTGCAAGCTTCACAAAAGCCTTAAAATGTAACTTCAGTTAAAGGGTTCGATTCTTTTCTGCACCGAAAAAATATTCATGAAAGTAAAAATAGACTGATCAACTGTAAAAAGCTATCGGCTACGTAGTTTTTTTTAAATAAAAATCATTTGCTTGTAAACTGAACGATCGAGTGGAAGAGATCGATAAACTCCGATTTTTACTTCTATCATTACGATATAGAGTGTAAGTTTAAGTGTCCCATTGTAATGAAGGAACAAACACAAACTTGAAGAACAACACTAACACTTTATTTTCCATACATCATATTGAGGCTGATTCAAAAAAGGATCACATTTTAATATCAATATTAACACAATGCTTTCCTTTTAAGGTACACATTAATATGAGTTAAGGAGCACTTCGTAAAGTTCTTTATCTTCGAATAACAAATGAAGTAATACACACTGAGTATTTTGGTTTCGCATTATATATTTTCACATTTCTTAAAATTACTGTAATGAACAGGTATCAATGCTAAACACACTGTTCATTATTTAAAAGTTTAAAATATTAATTAGCACCGAATTTTTGAAAATATTTTAAAGCATACCAAAATGATTTAATACTTAAAATCAGTACCAATAGAGTACATTATGTTGGTTTTTTTTTCAGATGAAACTCAATAAAAAAATGTCTGACTTTTGTTTTACATAATAGAAAATGCTAGTTTAAGAGGCGAGCGGTATTTTAAAAGAATTCCATTAATTCCAACGGAATAAATTAACATCTTCTAAAATTTATATGGGAAAGCGCAAATTTAATGAGTTGCCTCGCTTTAGTTTATATGCTTAAAAATAAGTAAATCATTAAACCAACTGGGAGTTCTATTTACTTCATATAATATTTCTACAAAGTATATTTCGTCATTGAAAATGACTCATATTTTTATAGTTTTGATAATCTAAAAATACTGATTCATTTGTTGTTGTTTTTTTTAGATAGCTTAGACAAACAGTTTGCTGGTTGTGGAAGGGTATGGAATTATTTGATCTATGACAGTAAGATCATTTAAAACAAGACACATAAGGCTGCTTTACGGAGAGAAGGGTACCAGCAACATTTTCTTAACCTTTATAACAAAAAAAGTGCAAAGAAAGAAAAAAAAATTGGAGGGGTTAGAGGAACTGAATGAGAATCTTTTACATTATTCAAAAGTAAAATATTTAACTTGATAACTCGTTTTAATCTTAAAATTTTTTTTAATAGAATTGATTTAGAAAAAATGATAACAAAACGTGTTTCTATCTTATTCGTATCCATAGCGTCGAAACTAATAATCTTGTATTGAATGACTGAAGTAAATATTTACACACAAAAACGGTTTTGTGGTAAGAAGACCATTAGAAGTCCCTGAGATCCTTGTGATTATGCGTTGACAACATGCAACATGTTAAGGGAGTATACAGAAGTGATCAATACAAAATCGTATGTACACATTTGTATATAATTTCATTGTTGAAGATAATACTTTTTTGTTTTCTTGCTGTTGAGGTATGAAACTCTATTTACTTTACAATAATTTTTTTGATTTAAGAGGAAACTCAAGTCAAAAAACTGTTTTAACATCAAATATTAGTTTCCGCCTACCTACAATAAAGCACGTACAGATTTGGGTTGTACACTTGCAATATAAATAAAGATTGAAAAAAATAACTGTACCAGTTACGACTTTACCAAAAGTTAACGGCAACAACTGGCATCTGTTTTACAACTGGGCGTACACGGGAATTACATTTATATTATAAAGATAGACTTGGGCATAGGCACAAAGTTACATTATTTTTCAGGCACAATAAACAACTTGGGTGATATTTAACTAAAGTTAATACGAAATGCGCAACGATTATTGTGGTTTCTGATACAGACTGCAGCCTACAACAATACTGATTTTCACATATGATTTCGTAAGCACTTATGGTGATTCATCCATATCGGTTATGCGATTTTAACTATATATAATGTATGTCACGTTCATTACCAATCAGTGAAAAAATAGTATTACGATGGTGAAAAAGAATGAAAGATTTCATGGAATGTCAATTTAACCTGAGCAACAGTTGCACATGACTCTATTATTTTCATATTCTCCAAAATAATGTATTTGAACTGACTATTTGATAAACTCACCAGGGGACATTTAGAAATTACATTTACATAATTACATGTTTACGACAAGTAATTGGGTACATGTAAGTACCATAAACAAAAACATACATATTGAGGTTTTGTAAAAATTAAACCTAACATGAAAAAGGAAAGGCAGTTTCTGTAAATGATTGACAAACGAAGTCCTTAGATTAAGTATGCAATGAAGTACATTCATAACCCCTACCGAACACAAGGTATAACGTTTTTAACATCTTATGAGCAATTATACCAAGATGAGCAAAGATCATATTAATGACTGATACAGAATAGCCATTGGCTTCTATTTGTTTTTAGATAATAATGATCATCAAAAATATTGTTACATTACAGTCAAATAAAATAGACGCTAAAAATCAACCCTTTATCTTCTGGTTCCCGCAAATAACGAGTGTATTTCTAAGATAATGAAAATATTTTAATTGCCAGATAAACAGAATAAAATCAAACAAAACTATGTGTTTGACAACACCAAAAATAATTTATAATTTTAAAACACCTGAAACAAAACCTCTAAAACAAGAGACTGGTCACAATGAATTTCTTGGGTGATCTCCATATGATTGCCTTAAAATATAGTTTATATCACAAAACATGGGTTTGAATTGTCTATAATGTTACTTACTTTTGTTAATCACGACAGTGGGATATTTCTCCGAAAGATTTGTTTCATAGTAAACATTCTCTCTCTCTCTCTCTCTCTCTCTCTCTCTCTCTCTCTCTCTCTCTCTCTCTCTCTCTCTCTCTCTCTCTCAGTCTATGTATCCAATCCCTATATTTATTAATATAATATCAATGCGTGTGTGTGTGTTTTTCACCTGAGAAGAGCAACTCAAACGGAAAGCTTTTGTTTAATTTGTTTCATAAATAAGCAATAGAAACAAAAGCCTTTTAAATACAATTCAGTCAAACAATATCTTCAAATATAAAACAATCAACAGCCTTGAGTTACAAGGATATCTTACTTCCGAATGGGAGATAAATTAGATGCCCGAATTTTAAGGAGACGATATCCATTCAATCATCCCCCTTTCACGTATACACATTAATAATAATTTGGTCAACATTATGGGTAAACCCAGCTTTTTATCATACCAGGACATCCAACATTCAAAACAACAGCTAGGATGACAATATATAGAGACTGATTGTTATCTTCATTTTATACAATGTTTGTTCATAGAAACTGCTGGGAAAGTTGGTTTCACTTTTTTAATTAAAAAAAAAAACTCGGTGTAAACTGAAGAGATTTCAAAGTTAATTTGAAAATCAAAGAAAAAATATACAGCTATCTTTTCTTTCCCTTATCACTTCTGACATTATACCTTAAGCGAACTGTTTTGTTGCTTGAGTATTTATCTACTTTTTCTGGGCAATTATACACCAGTTAGAGTGGTCATAATACGTGTCAATGAGACTTAGTGTTGGAAAAAACTCTTTGATTAAGCCGTCGAGCTCGCCTTGTTTGAAGACATGGTAATAGCGACTCAAACTTGCGTCTTCAGTGGCCAATGGATCTGACTGAGGCTGCTGGCTAACATTATTGCCTTGTAAACACTTTTCTGGATTGTAATTGATTATGGTAATTTGTTGGAGGTTGTTTTCTTCTAATTCTTCCACATGTTGAGAATTGTTCACACAATCATGTTTGTCTTGGATATTTGTGGTTGTGGGCTCAAAATGCGCCTGTGATTTGTCAAGTATATCTTCAACAATTGAGCTTTTCACACATGGATGTTGATCAGAGGAATTGCTTTGTGTGGACGGTAGCGTTTGCAGATCATCTTTTTGCTTATATTCTGTATGGTTAGGTAAATCTTGCTTTGTCCCATTGGTAGAGGTGACATTATTTGAAATTCCGTCTTGTTTATATGCAGAATCAGGAATATCATTTTGTGGTTTGGTGGATACGGTATTATGTGTTGGCAAACTTCTTTGTTATTTGAATAGAGTTCTTTTCCGGACTGTAATTCATTCATTGTTTTTTTTAGACTGGCTATAAATGCAGGAGAGAGCTGTCCATCCCTTTTTTCCGGTATTTCGGGCATTTGATTGGCTGTGGTTTTATTGATCTGGCCTTGATTTTCTTTAATTGACTCTTGTATAGCTATTTGTTCACTTACTCTCGCGGTGCCTTTTGTTTCGTCGTCAAGTGATGCTGAATATCCAAAGTCCAGTTAGGTGGCTTTAGATGGACCATACCATAGGCTCTTCTTGATCTTTGAGCTGCAGAAGAATCAGAATACCGTCGACGCAATCCATATGATTTAACTTTGTGAACAATGTTCTGAGTAGGTTGCACTCCACCAGTGATATCACCACTCCCACAACGACCTGCTAAATCTATGTTGTTAGTATTCAGATTAGGCAGTTCTTTGCTACTTTTTGTTGTGTGAATATACTGTTCTAAATCCGCGGCTTTGTTTGTAAGACATTTTTCATGTGTATGTTTACCAGCATCTGTATTTTCAAGACTACTTCTGGGAAACTCCCTAACTGTAAAATTAAGTTTTCTCATCTCGCGAAAAATTTCAGCGGCTGACTCATCAAGTTTTTCTACAAAACTTTCCTCACACGCTCCTTCTGACAAAAGATTCAGTGCAGCCACTAAACTCAGTCGGCGCCCTAATTGCTGTTTCTGTGACTTCCTGGTTTTTCTTGAAGACTGTTTTCCTCCATCTAAAATAACAGAATATTTTTCCATAGGGTATTTCTTTTTGCCTCTCATTCGAGGTCTTTTGCTTGAAAAATCTAAGGTTTTTGGTCTCTGAGCTCCGGTGAGGTTTGTAATTTTACCACTTCCTGCCTTTTGGTTTATACAAGAAGATTTGCCGTATGCACCAAAACTGGGTAATGATTTATTTAGGCTGCCTTCGTCTTTTTCACTGAGGTTTTCGTCGCTCTGGCCATTGCTGAATAATTTAGACCATTTCTCGGCTAAAAACTGAATGATAGTATTATTCAGCTTTTTCTTCTGTTGGTTCCTACGCACACGCTCCTTGGTGTCCACGTTTTCAACTTTTAAGCTTTTTGTGCTAGTGCAAGCTTCTTTTGAAGTATCATTTTGAAGTGACGCATCTGGTAACGTCCTGGCTTCTCTCTTTTTCTGAGATCTGCCACAGGAAGAGCATTTGTGGTTATTCTCTAATGAGTCTTGAACCTTTCCCTCTGAGGAGAGTTTTATCTCATTAATGTTGCTATTGCCCTCGGAGGTGGGGTTGTCACTATTGAAGTCATTCCAGCTTTCTTCAGCATCTGAGCACTGAGTCAGGCTAGAGGAGGCTGTTGTCAAATCACTGGAGTTTATTTCTTCCAAGTCTTCCTCTTCATCAGAAGAGCGTGATGACTCATTTTTGGAAAGTGGTACTTCGATATCCAAGGAAAGTTCGGCACAAGGCTGCGACTGCTCGTCTTCTATGTCTGGTAATAGTTTGTCCACATCAATATCATGATGGTTGCTAAATATCCCAGCTATTTTATCAAACATTGACTTTAAGGGATTAGAGTCATTGTTTTTCAAGTATTGGTGGCTTTGCTTGTGTGATGTTGGTTTCATTTTATCGTTTGAGTTGTTTCCGATTTTCTGAGTAAATGCAATACTCTTCTGAGATTCTGAGTCACTTGAGGAAATACGTCGGGCATCTCTGATAGGAATTGAATTCCTTCTTTTGCGCTGTCTCTTCATCAAACTGTTGACGTTTTTAGCATCAATGTCTTCTGGTATTTTCTTAGTATTTGTGTCTGTGCATGTGTTCACTTCAGCTTTTTTAAGTTGAGGATCTTTGATCAAAATGTTTTTGACGAGGGCGTCCCTTTCGTAATCAGGTGTAAAGACACTGTCATTGTCAAAACAGCCTTCATTATTGTCGGCCAAATCTGACGGCGCAAACAGCACTTCAGTACTGGTGTTGTAGTCAGACGGACCTCCTCCGCTGCTGGGAGTCCTCAAACAGGGCGTAGCTATGCTGGGGGTTCTCAACGTATCAGAAAAAACAGAGTCAGAATAACGACAAGTTCGCTGATTATTCATCGCTGAGACATCGGAAAGAGCACGTACTCTGGCTTGATCTGGTTCAGCAGACACAACAAATTGTGGGACATCTGGTAAGTTAGGGTCGGACTTGCATGTTTTAACATCCAAATCTCTTAAAGCATGCACTTGTATGTGCGGCAAAACGCCTTTTCTCATACCTGAATTGAACTGTTTAGTTCTACAGTTACGACCTGAGTACTTTGGAGCATTTGCGCTTAAATCCTCATGACTTGAGTGAGAGTCAAAGTTCCAAGACTGCTGGGACTCGACCCAATTCTGTAGGTGCATCTGTCCATCAGACTGACCCTGTCCAAAACATACTTTGTCTAGAGCGATAAATTTAAGCGCTTGCTCTTTTTGCATTGCCCCAGCACCGTCGCTTTCTCCGGAAGTGACTCCGCTCCCTGTGTACCAACTGCAAGGGGAGAGATTTCCAGGCGACATTCCATCACTTTCGTCTGCACTGCTGGATATTAACACAGGTGTGATGACACGCAAGTAGGTCTTTGGCTTCTCCAAATATTTCATCTCTAAATCAGGTGAGGCATCATCACTTGGGTTGCTATTTGAGTTAGATTTTTTGTTGCCACCATCTTGAAAACCTGAGGACGTACACACAGACGGCACACACGAAGTAATTGGGCAATTGATGTTAAGGGTCTTGTGATCTGCATAACTCATCCCTGGGTTAGTTTGGGACTGGGAAGTTAAGCTTTGGTAACTGGTTGCTATGGAATGTTGGAGTTGCAGATCATCATTGGAACTATATGTAGGGTTATGGTAGTTCAAGCCATCCGGCATACTGTTTTGACCAATAGGAGTTCTGCATCCAAACGGGCTGCAATCTATATCTGTTGCATACCCATCACTGTAAGCACTTGAATAATCACTTTCAATTTTCAAAGTGTGTCTAGGTGTTTCGGCTCGAACTGTTAGTGTGTTTTTATTACTGTCTCTTTCATTTGGACTGCACATATCAGTTTCCCTAATAAATGGTAATTGAACATTACGCCACTCTTTATCGTTTTCTATTTTACAACTCTCTTCCTGTTTTGATTTGAAATCGGCAATGGTTTGTTCCGAAGAACATTTGATACTAATGTCACTGCATGAAGTAGCAATGTTTTCTCCAATTATGGTTTTCTGGAGTTGTTGTTTACTTCTACACAAGGTGGGTTTTGTGTCCTCAGTTTTGTATTCATCTATAACACAAGTATTCCCTGCACAATATGTGGCTTCATCTGCGTTGCTTTTTAACTGGTGTGAAACGGTTTCCTTCGGTTCTTTATCAACACAGTTAGAGATAGAATTGTTTTCACAATTTTGGTTCTTTTCCTTCAACGTGACATCACCGTGATTAACGTCATTATTGTTACTATTTACACACTCTGCCTCAAGATTTTCACATGGCTCCATAGGTTCATCGCAGCTGCTAGACCAGGACCTAGAAGATAAACTTCTTAAAAACATTCCCAACTTTCGACATTCAGACACGAGTTGGTTGGGTAGCTTCGCAAGGGGACTAGAAGTACCTTGTTCTGAAGATTTCCCTTCACCTGCACAAGAAGAATGATGATCGAAGGCTGTCGTTCCCTGATATAGATGAGGTTGAGACACGTTTATCAAACACACCAAAAAGTCTTTTATTTCTATGAGTTGCCTTATGTAGAATTTCACCCGTGTCATCAGGCAAAAATGACGAATCTGGGTCGTCTCCAACAGATCTGGACCTCCTTCGTAGAGCCGGTGAATACGGTTTCCCTGAATGGCTCGCTTTGGATCCTTTGACCGTGTGTACCTCTGGGAAACGCTGATTGGTGTTGCTTGATCCGTTCCAGTAGTTCCAGCAGTGTTCCAACGAGGCAGCCCTAGGGACAGACAAATTATCATTGTGCAAGACTTTTGTTTATATAAATTATTATAAGTGCTGATCACATATACATTGCAACCAGTAGAAGCAACTAATTGGAATGGAATGATGATGCACATCAATTAGGATTCTGAATGAACATTCCTATATTTGTGTTATAATACTTATGGAAATTAATTTCAAAAGAAATGTTGATTTGGTCTGAGAAAAAAAGCAGCAAATGTCAGTTTAGTTTTTGAAACAAATATCATGCATTTAAATATTCGAAATAATATTGATAAAGCTTTCATAACAAAATGTTTAACTTCGGCTTATGAAAATTTACGAGGTTATAAGGATTATTTCAAATCATGTCTTGTGTTATTGTCAAGGTACTATTTACAGGCAATCAAACAACAAACTTTATCCATATCTTTATTCAGGAGGTATATTCAAGTGGTTTTTTTTTTTTGCTTTGATCTTTTTATAACACAAGTTTTTATTTAGACATGTTACGTTTTTTATAGTGAGCCAAGAAACAAAAATGTAATGCACTTTTAACGTATTTAGAGAATCATGAGTTTATCTTATTTAGAACTGATGAGAATTGTTTTTTTTTAAGAGAACGTGTCATTACAGATTCCTTTTTTGTTTAGAAGGTTTTAATTTAAAATTTTAACATGAACGATTGTCTTATTAATCCAGGCTACATCACAATCATTATAACAAGAAAGCTGTGTTACTGCAGCTATCTTAGTTTGAACAATTGGCTGTTGACACTATACAACCCTAATAATTCAATACTGACCTTTACCTTCAGGACGTACCCATGGAATCAATACATCTTGAGAATCAAACTGAAAAGAAAAACAATCATATTTCAGAGATGTGTATAACTAAAAATAAGGGCAAAATAGGGACTACAGTTTTGGGATGCACGTATTACTTATTGGTCAAAGATTTTCTTAAACGATTGGAACAAAGAACGATAGACAGCGAGAGCGCAATCAAAATTAGTTTACATTTTCACTCCTATTTTTGCTCTGTCTCTATCTCTCTCTCTCTCTCTCTCTCTCTCTCTCTCTCTCTCTCTCTCTCTCTCTCTCTCTCTCTCTCTCTCTCTCTCTCTCTCTTTTCTTTTACATGCATTTCTTCTTCTCTCTCTCTATCTCTCTCTCTCTCTCTCTCTCTCTCTCTCTCTCTCTCTCTCTCGACATCAGCCCTCTCTCTATTTGTACGTAAGTATGTATGTCTAACCTTATCGTAAAATCACATCTTTTTTCTACACCTATACAAGTATATTAAATACAACGTCATTTTTTTTTAGTTGGGTAAAAATTTCTCTTGTTTTTATAATAGCTGGCGAGTGAGAGTAGTTGAATTAATGGCAAAGAAGTAATTTTTGTTGTAATTTTGCTAGTGTCTTCACATTTGTTGTTGTTATTGCTGTTGTGGTTAAAATAACATTCTTAATTTTGAATCCATGCAAGTGCCATTATCCATTCATAATTATAATGTCTTCAAACCTTTCTGTGCGTTTGCTCGAACGCCCACACATAAACCATTAGCTTTCCTCCAGGGGCGAGAATCCTAGACAACTCATCCAGCGCCTTCAACCTTTTCTCTCGTGAAGCAAAGTGGTGAATTACTCCGATAGATATGACTGCGTCAAAGCTGGCATCCCTGAAAATGTATAATTTTTTGCTTGTTTTTAAACAATGTTTTGCTTTAGATTACATTGTATTCCACCATCATGTTTGTGAAAAACTGGCAATTCTTTTTTTTTTAAATTTATTCTAATTAAAAAAATAAGAACCATGAGAGAAAGAGTCTGTGGTTCGCTATTAATAAAGAGAAAAAAAGAAAAAGAGAGGGATAGAGAGAGGAAAAACAGAAAAAGACATACAGCACACCCGGAAAGAGCACTTGGGAAACATACAAAAGAAGATAAAGGGTTACCAGTAACTAAACAAACGAAAAAATGTATCTGAAAATAATGCGAGGCAAACAAATAAAAAAATACCCAAAAAACCTACCTAAATGGAAGTGCGAAGTTGTTTGCCGCTGAAACCTCAAAGCCTTGAGATCGAGCCTGATCAAGAAAAGGTCCGCAGGTATCTGATCCCAGTTTAAATATTTGCCTGTTGACACCCAGATACCGCCCGCTTCCACAGCTCTCGATCTCTCTCTCTCTCTCTCAATCTCTCTCTCTCTCTCTCTCTCTCTCACTCACTCACTCACTAATGCCCATTTTGGGTAGCTATAAGTTACATTAAACGAAGTTGAAGCAGGCTCACGAAGAAGTTGCAGTATGTTGAATAAGTATATATTAAATATGTTGAGTAATGATTTTCACCTTTAAAAAAAAAGTAGATTCTTAGACTTTGTGAAAAGGCTTCTGGTATTATTCTCGCCACTTCATATGGACTGTATAAATGAAGGAAGAAGTCTATATTAAACAGTTGAATAAAGAAAAAACGTGTACAGTTTTGTAAATCAAGCTGTATGTTGTGGAAAGTATAAAGCAACACACTATTTTGACTGCAGGACAGGTGTCAATATGTCAGACAGCTGGAAAGTTTTGTTCAAATATAATATGTAAGAGATCTGTAAACTATGCTTACTAATGTAACACGTAATGCAAAATATAATGGTATTGAACCAAGAAAAGATAGATATTTAGAGCTTGAACTATTAGGCGTTGCTCGACATTTGTTAGAAATCGGACTTTAAAATGAAGCCCATCGGTGAATGATTGCGCTTTGTGGTGGTGGAACTGTCGACACATAGTAAATAGACCGTCACTATCTCCGTCTATTCTAACATGACAGCCAAAACGCTCAACCTTCTGTGAGTTATTTTTTTATAGAACCGGCCACTAAGAGGAAAACAGAAGTGCTTTAAAATAATTATAGAACTAGACCTGAGAGGTCATATGTACGCTTAGAACTAGACCCTTCCAATTTGAAACGACATAACTTTTTGATCGCCTCACCATTCAAAGAGCACATTCATGGCTTAATAGTGCAATAATGGTAGCTGTATGAAAATTCCAACTTAACTGTTTTCAACTTCTTTTTTTATAATTCTAATTAATGTAAGCTAAGAAAAAATGAGTTAGATAACTGTGCAAAAAGGACACTAATAAAATAACGATTTGGCTGCAAAGCAAACTGTGAAGATTATTTTATTGCCAACCTCAAGAGCTTAAATACATTACTTAAAGATAGAGAGAGAGAGAGAGAGAGAGAGAGAGAGAGAGTGTGGTGGGTGTAGAAGAGAGGGAGGGAAATATAGACATGCAAACAGGAAAACAACAACATAGACATATTATTATTAGCAGTTAAGGATGAGGAAGAGGACGGGTGAGGATGTGGGCAAGAAGATGAGGGGTGGGGATAAAAGAATACGTGTTTTTAGAGAAGAAAGAAAATGTACACTGAAAGCTCCAAAGTTTTTATATAAAACAAGACAAGATTGTGAGAGATAGAGAGAGAGAGAGAGAGAGAGAGAGAGAGAGAGAGAGAGAGAGAGAGAGCGAGAGACAGAGACAGAGACAGAGAGAGAAAGATTTTAAAACGATTATATTTTGCCTCTGCCATTTATTAACCTTTTGAAAGTTGCAATGTTTTCACCCCATGCAAGGTTTGAGCCAACGGTTAATTGAAATTTTATAATTTTTTTAACCTTCATTTAATTTTCTTATATACATTTACGATAGTTGGTGTAGAAAAGGCGTAAAAGTGGCAAACATACTAAATTATGGTAAGGTTTGTGTACCTTTATATTATTTATATTTAGAATGATGATAGGATGGTTTTAAGATTCATGTAAAGATACTGTTTAACAACAAGTATGATTTTTAAACCTGCAGATTAAAAGCCAATAAACCAACCTGATATACATGTTCCTTTTCCAAACACCCAACATCTGTCTCTCTGTGGACGCAAGGCGCGATGGTCGCCAGTTGAAATTGTTGCACTCTCACGGATGAATGCGAAGATTTTGCCGAGTGTTGTTCACAGTTACTGTTCATACCTTGACTGACCTTGTCCTTTCCTTGAGCAGTTTTCTCTATATCAGAAGATTTTGTAATTTGATCATCTTGTTGTCCTGAAAGACCTTTGACTGCGTTAAGAGGAGTGCTTGAAAAGGTTAAATCTGCCATCTGATCAGACGTGTTGTTTGGTCGACGAATGGGCTTGTCGGTGATCTCTGTTTTTACACAAGGTTCAACAAGTGGTGAAAAGGAGGAAGGTAACACTGGTTCTGAGTTTTGAGTAGCTTTCGATCTGACAAGTGTTTGCCGCCTTAAAACTGGAGTCATGGTACCCGGTGATCCTCCATCGTTGATAGTAACTTGTGAAGAAACCTCCTGGCCTTTCTTAATCTTCTCGTCGAGATTCTTTGGACTGCTATTGTTGCTAGTGTTGCCGAAATCAATATCTACCGATGATGATCCAATTTGGTTTTCAATATGAAGGCTCCCGTTGGAGCTTGGTGTAAAAAAGTCTGCCGACGGCTTCTCGTCGGACTGCACAGGGAATGTAAAGGAATTGGTTGTTTTGTTGAAGTTTGTAGGTGTACTACATGGTGTGATACTCAATGGTGTATTTTTGTTGTGATCTAGTTCTTTGAGATCATTGAGTGGTAATAACATAGAAGTATCAACAATGGAAGCAGCTGTAGAAGAAACATCCGTTCTCTCGCTTCCGATTTTCTTTGGGTGGATAAGAGGTAACATTTGTTTCTGGCAATATTGCCCAACGCAGTTTTCTTTTTCAGAATTATATTTTGGTTCTTCATGAGGTGAAATAGATTTACTGGTGCGAATTCTAAAGGCATCAGCCTGCACTGAGAGTGAGCAGGCAGCGTTGCTGGAGTTTGAGATTACTTCATTAGACAATTCATGTAAGCGCTCGATGGAACCAGTCTGAGGGGATGTACATGGAGTCCTAGCAAGTGGAGAAATTACCTGAGCAGGTCGTCGTCTTATAGGTTTCTGTTGGCGAACTTGTAACAACCTAGAATGTCTGTCGTAAGCAGATAAACTGCTAGCTCCCAGGGTGGTCGCTCTATTCCGCACAACTGGTGGACACGGGTCTGAACTGGGGGAGCGTTGCTGTTCAACTCGTGACAAGCTTGAGCTTCTACAACGTGATTCGGAGACCAGGTCGGCGGCAACAGGAGATTTATCGTCCACCAATATTGCTTTAACGTGCGGACTTTTATCAGTACATGTTGAGTCTTGCTTGAAATGTTCAATGTTAAAAACGATATGTGACCCTTGACGACTGTGTCCAGGGTTCCAGGAGTTGACTCCAGAAGCACAGCTGACAAACAATGGGGATGCTGGTGGCTGATCAGATGTATTAAAACATGATGTCGAATTTTCAGCCGTTGGAGGAAAATTTGAAGCACCTAAGATATTGCCGGTGTTGCGCGGTTCTGTTGATCGACATGTTGAAAACGCTGATTGATGATATGACTGTCTAGACTCAGGCACAGACGTAGCTCTATAGATAGAATCTTTGTAAGGAATTTCATTATTTCCATTTCCATTGGATTGAATATCCGATGTTTTGCAGCTGTTTGAAAGCAAAATCTCAGCATTAATCTGGTTTTCCTTGCCAGAAATAACGTTAACATATTCGGCTGTTGAAATTTGAAGATCTGTCATAGATTGATCACTTTTCTGTGATAAAGACTGGTCTTTCGCTGTCGATGTAGAATTCCCTGTTATAAATGCTTTGTTCGGCTGCGTTTTGTTCTGCTGCTGCGGCTCAAAGCCGCCACACAAATCATCCATAATGTTTTAAAGTCTCAACCATGTTATGAAATTTTGGAAGGAATATTTCTTGTACATAATAATGATGATGATGGCCTCTTTCGTTTGACCAACAGCTAGTCCTAGGTCCCTTCTGAGATCAGCCATCTCAGTCCCTCATTGGCGTTATCTCATCTTTTCTAACAAGCTGTTACTGCCAGGTTAAATTTCAATTTTGGTCTAAATTTGTTGTTCTCCTCTAGAGTTGATACTACTCGCATTTGTATGTTGTGAGATAAGGTGGAGGATAGAAATACTACTGTATCTCGTGAGTAAAATAAGTATGAAGGTGTTGCGCCTGTATTAAAAGAGAATAAAAAATGAAAGAAAATGAACATTCAACAAGTATAATTTGATACTCATGTCTAAATATTCAATAATTGTGGAAAATATAAAAGTATGAAGATAATGTTAGTGATGAAGGGAATAAAGATATCGGCGATGATCATGGCGCAGCAAGTGAGGAAAGCAGAAATGTGACGATCACAACATTGATTCCGAAATTATCAACGTTGCCGATAGTCCTAACGAATCAGCAGCTCTAGTAAACACCATCCGTATCTAAATGCTGCAATTAGAGCACATCACGTCCCTGTGGTAAGTTAATTACGCGGCTTCCTGAACAACACGTCCTATTACAATTAGCTAGGTGGTCGTCAGACTAACTGGTAGCTTAGAATGTCCTTGTTAGCCACAAACTAACACGTTCGTATAGCTGCATGTTATAAGTTTTAAAAAGCACCATTATTTCTAACATAAGTCTCCCGGGAAAATTAGTCAGATATCATTAGCGAGCGTCAGACGGAAAAATTCGCACCCTTACCAGTGGCGTTCAATTGGTAAAGAAGGTATTTCAGATAGTTTATATAAACAATTTTGCCAGCTGTTTTTGTCAAAGAAAATTGGAATAGTTTTTATCGGCAAAACAGTTTACAAAAAAAATCTGAACACATACGGATATACCATTAAATAGTCTTAATATTCTGAAGTACTTAAGTACTAAAGACAGTATACTACCGTGTATGTATAAGTATATTTATATGAATTCTTGGTTTTACTTGGCCAATAAGCAGATTCACAGGAAATATAATTATCTTGTTGTGGTTGCCTTGCTCATTAGCGAATTAGTTGGTTTATTTTCTATTCTTTTCGTCTCTTCTAATACAATAATTTGTTATTTCGTCCTCTTTTTTGAATAAACCATTTCTATGAGTGCAGCCTTGCTTACAAATATCTTTATTCTAGATTATGGACGTAGAACCAAAAGTATGTTTCGATTTTGAACACGGGCTACGTTGACATTAAATTTTTCGCTAACAAGCTTTGACACATTATATGAAATAACCAAATACTTCTCAAGACATCTAAATTGAAATTTCCTCTTTCCAAAACAAGCAACAGAAAGCTTTGATGCTACATTGACATAATTAGATTGCTTAAAAGCTTCTTGACACCAACTTTAAGTAGGCCAGAGGAATTAATCATGCTAAAAGTTTTACAGAAATAATAATAATAATAATAATAATATAGGCGTAACGGCAGTGATGAATAAAGCTCACACTAATGACTAAAAGCATCCTTGAATGATATTATGATTTAGTGTGATTAATACTGTCACAGAACAGGAATGCACAATTAACTAAGTAAAGACGTGTAGCACAACTAGCAATGGTTGTTGAAATGGTTGCGTTTATAAGATCCTTTGTGCATTACTTTTTTTTTTGTTATTATTATTACATATATTATTATTAATATTATAATAATTATTATTATTAGTATCATTATTATTATATCCCTGATTTTAACAGAAGCGGCTTCTTGCTATTTTAAACAACATCGTTCTCTATCTTTCCTTTTTTTTGCGTAATTTGTCCACAGTTGCATTTCCACAGAACTTTTCACATTGTAACTTATCAGATACCAGACTCAAGTATTATTAAAGAGCTTCCGATAAAGGGCCAGGAAGGCAATAGGTAAGTAGATGTTTACCGTCGACCAATCATAGCCCTACCTATACAGGTGCAGCAAATAAGCGATCAGAAAACTACATGTCTGAAGGGCGTGATTATGTGATCCTTTATCAACGTGTAGATCGCAAACCGTGCATTATCACGATAGATTAGGGGCGAATTGGCTTAAGTGGCAGAGCGTTGGTCTCCAGATCGGGAAGGTCCGCGGTTTAAATCCCGCGATTGGCGGATTTATCTTCCCGATTTCGACCCCTGTAACTGGTTGGGTAGGTGTCAGTATAACGCCATCTACTGAGACAGCAGTCATGGCACCTCGCCCTGTCTCGTGAGTGGCAGCACATCAAATTATCGGACGTCAGTCTTTGGCTCCGTCCACAATATGACCTATATAGTGCTAACGTTGGACATTAAACCAACTCAACTCAACTCAACTCATCACGGTAGATCGGCACTTTTTTCACCTAAGCTTCCAATCTTGCGCCTTAGGCCGCGCGCGCGTGATTTCGGCTAACGGTATATAAGCCTGTTATAATACCTTATTACGGGGCCAATTTGTCACCAGATCCCAACGCCGATGATTTCTAATACGCATTACATTAGACTGTTGCCATGGTAGCGGGAGGGACAGCTCGACTCTTTGCAACAACTGGTGGAGTTATAGATCCTTAGTTCTCTACCCGCAATATGATGAATCTATGAAAATTATCAACGACATTCAATGTCTGGGGTAGGGGTGGGAGGTGTGTTGGGGTGACTATTTGCACTTATTGAAATTGATAATTTATTACCCATAAGCACATTCTGAACTAAAAATAATATTTATTTTTCTTAAAATTCAAACATTATTGTTTTTCAACCTTAAGTAATATCCATGTAGGTGGAAAAGCGCTAGTCTTTTTGTTGTTTGTTGTTTTATTGTTGTTTTATTCGTTTCCCCTAATTTTCTTATTTGAAGTTCATAACAACATGAGTACAAAGTAGAGACAAAGGTGAGAAATAAAGTGAAGAATATTTTTTAAGAAATGTCGTCTCTCAAATGATTTACCTTACTGTGATAAATGAACACCACATGTTCTTAAACAAACCAACAACAACAACAAATCTAATCCGTAAAGTGTATTTGCTTTAAGCCCAAGTTTACATAACTTACGTCAGTATTGCTATTTTTAGTACGTCCATGATAAAGACACAACAATGGAAATGAAAACGTAATTTTTTTTTCATGCAAAGCTGAGTGGCATGAGAAAACAATGTCAACCAGAAAGTTTTATTGCATCCGTAAATAAAGCAAGGTTGCGAAACGTCCTTTCTAGCTTCGTTCTTTAATGTTCACAAAGAAGTACCAAAAAATATGAAAATAAAATTTCGAATCATTACATCCTTGCCTTGACCGCTTGGAATAAAAAAATATGTTTTTAATTATTGTAGGGACTTTTAGCAGCGACGAATGTAAATCACAATATAATGCAATACGAATGTATTTAAAAAAAAGACCAGGAGATTCTACGACCATTAAATCATCCCCATTATGATGCTCATCGGTTTAAAAGATTTATTTTTATTTTTATTACAAAAGGAGAAGTATTTATGTAAGCATCTAGAACCTCCTGTTTAACCAAGTAAAGCTAAGCTAAGACTCTAAAGATATTACTCTTCTCTTAATATTTTTTTCCTCTGAAAGGCTATTCTCATTAATTAAAATGGATGAAAACAACGTGATTCACAACATGACGGGTATACAGCTTTGTCAAGCCGAAAGCCCTATGAAAATTATCGTGTATGTACATACTGCTTGTATTATTAACTTGTCAATGACATTACTTTCAAACATTTAAAATACGTAGTTCTTTAGTACCTTATGACATTACTATGCTGTTTGTAAAAGTCAGAATAAAAAATATGTACGGCTTTAAAGTTTTGGATATGCATTTTTCCATTACAGAGAATACAGTTTGTCGATGTTTATTTAATTGATAAATGTACCTATTCTACTAAGAAGTTAAAAAAAATTATAGAATACGTTTGAGCAGCTTTTTTTAAATGAATATATTATTGCCAACTTAAGATCAAATTTTAAATGTTTTGTGTTATTCCATTTACATTGGTGAAACCCGAAATAATAAAAAATTTACTTAAATGTATAATTTTCTAACCTGCTTTTCTAAAAACAGGTATTGACACGTTAAACTGAAATATTGTTTCTGCTCTTTCTGGTATGTTTGAAGCTAGCATAACACTGTTGTTGGAAACCAAGAGAATTTGCGTAGGCCTACTAAAACATAATAATTGCCTAAAATCGAGAACTATTTTCCCTCCTTCCACATTGCTACTATAACAAGACACAGCTATTTCTATGATGTTTGATATTTTTAGTTTCCTGTCACATGCTTCAGGTTCATTTTTGCCACACTACTTCCACCGAGAAACAAAGAACTCAAAGATAACATGGCTAAAGCCGGAAGTAGGTGATATTCCATGGCAGTAATTGTTATCATGTTAATATTAAATATCTAATACTATTTTAATATACTAAGGAATGAATAACTGGGGACAATTTATAGAAAATAATTATGGGTTGTTCAAACTAATCAATATTTTCAGGATGCCTTCTTGGCTTAATTAAAAATAGAGAGAATTATATTAATCAGGTGAAATATTTTGATTAAATTAATGCATTCTTCCCCATTTGATATCGATCAACTCGTACTAATAATACATTACTGTTCGTGCTTCGCGTTGGAGATTATCTTTTCATTTTTTCAAGTGTCGGTGTCTTTGAGAGAATTTTAAATATCTATATTGTCATATGTTGCACAATCTAATAGATAAACCTACTGATCCCATCAAACATTAAATTTATCACGAAATACACACAATATTATTTTGATGAAATATGCATATTTATTACTTAATTCAGATAACATTGCCTACATCTCAAACTGTGTACCTCAGTTCAAAATTATAAAAAAAAAACAACAGAAAAAAAGAGTTAGCAACAACCCTTGGAATCCAAGAAATGCAAAATCAGAAATCCAATCCCAAAAAATCGTTCCGTTAAGGGTGGTTAAATCATCAATTCTGGGATTTGAGGCTTTTTAATTCAAGTAATTTTAACTTGCGTGATGTGTTCAAAGCTTTTGGGAGATAAAAACTTGTATTTTTACTTTTTTATGGATTTTTCAGTTGTAAGTTTTTTTTTTTCTCCAATTCGCAATTTTCCACACAAAAACTGCTAAAATTCAACTATTTGTCATCATAGAATCTTGGTCACAATAAGATGAAAGTATTGTCTTTATTGTGTAGACCCATTTTTTAATAACATTATGACTTTTTTTTTTTATAAACTAGCGAAAATGTATGAATTTACTTATTTGTAGTTATGCGCACAGGCAATTTAACAAAATGCATTAACAATAATTGTTTTCACTGTATCACACATTTTGTTGGCAAACCTTTTATTATTTTTTTAAAGACAAATTTCTGTGAAATTCAAGTCTTTTCCTCTAACAGTAGTGAAGAAGTAGTGTTTTGGAAATTGAAAAAAAAATCTATCAAGGCGGTTGTTATGGCCCTCATCATAGAAACCAACATGCATATTATTGATATTATTGCATTTTCACCATAAGTAAGTCAAAGGTATATGTTAAACACATGTTCAAGTTCCTAATCCATACTATCTTAAAAAGCTCTAATTTCGCGCACCTGTACAGATTTAACTGCAGCACCGATCTTCTTCTATCTTTGGATTAACTGATTATTTTCCTTTATACAATTATCAATAGTTGTTAAGTTATGAACTTGAAATTGTGTTTAACATGTACCTGTAGACTACACGATTAACTACATCACTCATTTTCTTCAGATTTTGCATTGAGTTAGATCCAGTTTTTTTTTTATAGTGCACTCAAACATTTAAATTTCATAATTATTAACCGTTTATTTGTTAATATAAATTGCACATAAGAACAAAGGTAAAGATCTTCAATGACATTGATTAGCATTAATTGATTTTAAATTCTGAGCTTTAATAAATTCGACTTTGATAAAAGACACGGAAAAATGATGAAAAAAAAAACAATCCGGTAAAAATAGAAAAAAAAATCGAACAGTGTCTGTTATTCTTGTCGCTTTGAAAAAATCGAAGACAGGGAGAAAGCCATTCTGTTAGTAAAATAACTGAGCTAAAAACGTCAATGAAATACATAATCTCAACAACAAATCCAATCGCCTAATTTAGACTATAAAAATGTATAATTTGATGCTACAAATAATCTTAACCTTTTTTGGAGTGCTGGGCTTGAAAGCCAAACAAAAAGATAACTATCTAAATTAAGGTACGGATTGATCGCTGATTATAGCTTGTGGTGAGTACATTTCAGTTTATTTTTATATTTAATTTGTTTATTGGAAAAAAAATGATTGTGTACGGTTTAAGGATGTTAATTTCAAAGTCAGGGTAAAATGTGAAACACATGGATAATTATAGCACTAGTGGCTCCTATTTTCAACTATACAGTCTGAGTAAAAGTCCTCTAGCATAATTATTTCTACTCTAAAAGACGTAATTAGAATAGAGTACAATGTTTTTTTATTGCAAGGCTTTGTAAAACTAGGACAGACAAAATTACATCTAAAAAAACAATAAGATTTTGTTTCATTATGCGTTATTATTTATGTTTGAAGTGTTGTTGTGTTTTTTTCGACTGCTGCCACTAATATTTCAACTACTGTTGCTGCTGCTGCTACTGCTACTGCTAAGACTATTACAATTATAACTACTACTATTACTACTGCTACTACTACTACTACTACTACTACTACTACTACTACTACTACTACTACTACTACTACTACTACTACTACTACTACTACTACTACTACTACTACTACTACTACTACTACTACTACTACTACTACTACTACTCTGCTCCTATTACTACTACTGCTGCTGTTGCTGCTACTTGTACTACTACAGAGGGGGTGGGACCAGCTCTAAACTTAATGCTAGAGTGTTGGTCTCCAGTTCGGAAACCACGATCGAATAACATTCGGACATTTTACCTAGATGCGATCGTAAGTTAGACTTCACTCTTAATTAGAAAAAAAATATGTTTAAATATTTCGACACCACAGACATCTGGGTAGTACGTGCCGCGGTGTTGTTTGTGATATTTACAGTAAAACAGTTTTTATTTTGATCCCAGAATGAATTTAGCTTCTATAATGAAAAACAATCCTTATCCGGTGTCTTCTTTCAGAGTACTATTTCACTTTCTACCAATACTATTAAATTTGGTGAGTCAGAAAAGGAAGTGAGCTTTTAAGTAAAAACTATGAGTTTCTGTACTTTCTTGGCCATTTGCTTCGTAGGCGTATTTCTGTACTGAAATTTAACTTCCTTTTTAGAATCCATATTTCAAGCAGACTCGCGAAACTATGAGTTACTGTACTGTCTTGGCCATTTGTTTCGTAGGCGTTATTCCGTGTTGAAATTAACCACACTTTTAAAAATCTAAATTTCAAGCAGTCTTGTTACTTGACATTTCGCAGTCATCGCCCTCTGAAAAGTGAATGACAAAAACTCACCTAAAAGCGTCTGTTCTGTTGCTTGGCAACTCCTGCTTCCAAGTTTTAACAGACAAAAGAAGCTTTTTAGGGCAGACTCTCCCCAAAGAAAAGAGCAAAAAAAATTGGAACCGTGATAATGTATATCGCTTCCTGGCAGTTCCACAAAAGGCTTTTAGTTGTTTCTTTTTCCGTTTATTGTTCTTTCATTATACAAAACTCTCCTTAATCCCTTTTCGTAACTGTGCTATGCCAATCATGCTCGGGACCTAATCCACGTAATTTCTAATAACTATCCTAAATCGTGAGCTGGCGTTAGACGTCTCAACTACAAAATGACAGTTGACTAAAGTGCGTTTGAAACCCTAAGACATGACCTAGTTATCCACTGTTAGCACAATAGAAAATTATTTAGTATTTAGAATTTTCATAAGACTGACAATTGCGAAATAATTAATAATTATTCCATTGTATTTTGAAACATGTAAAAGTATAACACACGTGACTGCGTAGTTTGGGAAAAAGTTATATCAACTTTTGTTCTTGTACAGGTAGGCCCAAATTGAGATTAGGTTAAGAGATCTGAGCATGAAATGATTTTTCATGAAATATTATAAAAGATCAAAGGTTTAATATATTGCAACAGACACTATTCACAAAAGTCATGATTTGAACTGAATTTATTTTTTTTTAAACTATGTCAGAAAAAAAATGTTATTCGTAGATTCCGTTACTTGTCATAGCCAGTGTAACAAAATGCGATAGACACAACTTAGAAGTCTATTATTTTAATAAATCAAAAGACACAAAAAAGTATTTCAGAGAAAGCAGACATTTTTGTCGTACAGTCCGTTGCTCCACATAGCTAAACAATTTTAGTTTTATTTTTTAAAGTTCGAAGGCACAGGCAATATCACTTACCCTCGGCTTTTTACCTGGTTCGAGGGTATTCTTTCAAACAAGTTCACTTTCTTATAAAACTTTTCAAATCGGAAAAATCCAAAATCTCATTGCTGTTTTATGTAACTTACATCTAAGATACGCACACATCAAAGGAGGCTTCTAGTTGATTCATGTTTCTAGTTGGTTGGTGTTTCCATACAGCATTTAACGTTATCGATTGGATATTCGTCAGTGTTTTTAACTCTGCGAGCAAACAACAAAGGGGGAGTTTTCAAAGCAAATGTTAGCCATCAAGTTTCCCCATAAAGACCGGACAGGAAAGCACACAGAGGTTGATAAAATCACAATTATGGACCAGTCCTCGGGTTTTTTCTTTTATCAACATTTACTGAGATAGCTAGATTGCTACTATAGATCAATTGGTATATCTGGGATGGGCACAGACTGACAAATAGAGGGAGGAGAGAGTGGGGTTGAGAGAGAAAGCGAGAGATAGAGACAGACAGACAGACAGACAGACAGACAGGCAGACAGACAGACAGACAGACAGACACACAGACACACAGATGGGTAGACAGACACACAAACAGGTAGACAGACAGACACATAGAAAAAGAGAAATCTAAGGGAGGAGAGGCAGAACGACAGTTGAGTTCGGTTGGTTTAACGTCCAACGTCAGCACTTTATATTCTATACTGTGGACGGATTCCAAGACTGATGTCTGACAATTTTGTCTGATGCTACACACGAGACAGGGCGGCGAGACTTCTGTCTCAGCCGATAACATAATACCTTAACCAGTAACAGGGGACGAAGTTGGACATATGAATCTGTTGATCGTGGGATTCGCACCCCGGATCCGATCATGATACCAACGCTCTACCACTGCAAAAAGAGAGGTACAGACACACAGAAAAAGGAAGAGAGAGTCAGACATTCAGACAGACACATAGACAATAAGACAGTGAGAGAGAGAGAGCGAGAGAGAGAGCAAGAGATACAAAGATATAGATAGAGGATCAACATGAAAAAAGGTCAGATAGGCAGACAGACAAAGGGACAGGCAGGCAGAAAAGAAAGACGGTAATATAAGAAAAGACAGATGGCGAAATATAAAAGAAAAAGAAACATTAACAGACATATGATAGATAGATAGATATATAGATAGATAGATAGATAGATAGATAGATAGATAGATAGATAGATAGATAGATAGATAGATAGATAGATAGATAGATAGATAGATAGATAGATAGATAGATAGATAGATAGATAGATAGATAGATAGATAGATAGATAATAGATAGATGGAAAAGACATAGATGGAAAGAGAGAGAGGTGCAAAAGTTGGAGAGAAACAGACAAGATTTACGAAGAGAGGTGCCTTATAATACAATCCCATGAGTATTGGAGCAAGAAACACAATGAGCGAATGTAATGCAACAGAGAGCATAAAATGTAAACAAAGAGAGAAAACCACTGAGTAAATGGAGTGAACAGTGGGAGAGATCAGCGGGAAATCCCATAAATAAACACAGAAGTGCAGGCAGTGTTGGAACTTGATAATCAATGTTTAAAAAAGCCAAAGCTCGTACATTTTTATTATCACAGCGTGAAGAAGTCTTAAAAGTGAGAAACTAGCATCTTTTAATTTTTTTTTTTGGTGTTCTTCTTGTTTTTGTTAGCAGCACACAAGATTTAAAAAGGAAATGTGTTGCATTTACAGAAGTCGAACACTATAACCATTCTAGTTGTAAACAGCATTTTTTACATAATATTATTGTCTCCGCATTTACACAGGAAGGGTCATTAGCTCAGTCGGTGGTCCCCTTGACTGGCGAGGAGGAGGTCTAAGGTTCGAATAAAACATTGTTAGGCTTTTTTTCCCCTCCGTTTTGGTGACAGCAAGCGTGGTACCAAGATTATAATTATAGTATTCTTACAAGGATAAAGGGAGAGGGGGGGCGGCTAAAAGACGTTAAACCCACAGAGAGACAGAGAGAGACAGAGAGAGAGAGAGAGAGAGAGAGAGAGAGAGACGGGTTCGCTTTCTCTCTCTCTTTAGAGAAAATAATTAAAACATGTGGATATAATAACCTTCATTTAACTATTTAGAATGTCCATCGCAGTAGTTGTTATCTTTGGTTTTTACTTTCAGATGGATGGGCAGACATTTAAGTGTGCATCCATTTTTTTCTTTATAAATTTAGTGTGAAATTCATACATTTTTCAAATAATAGTTTAAAAAGACCCTTCCACGACAATGCTTTTTCGCATTTTAAGTAATACATGCAAATTCCTTAATGCAGGGTATGGTATAAGTAATAGACACCTTGTATAAAGTTATGAATAAGAATAAAGTTTACTAGAGCTTTCTTTTTCAAGCATTTTTGTGCTTCCATTCAACAAAATTTTAATGATTCATTAAAAAAATGATTTTTTTTTTTTGCTTTATGGATGTGGCCAGCTGCGTCACTCTGTTTTTTACGGCTCGCTTTTAAAGTAAAGCAATCTTTTGGTGACGCAAGTTAAAATGTCTTGAATAATATTAATGTCACAATAACCAAAACCATTAATATCCTTAGGATATTGACCCTTTCCTGGTTAGCGCAATAATTATTGTCTTGCTGAAATTAAAGAAATGGCGTTTTGTTTCAACAGTAAAAAGGTAATAAAACATGTTATTATCAAAGAAAACGTCTAGTTTTTTTTTCCAATAATTTGTTTTATACTTCTTAAAAATTTAATATGAAAGGCGCACAATGTTCAGAGCAGGGTTAATAAAATGAAGAAAAACACACGACATAGTTACACAAGTGCACTGACGTTCAAGGGGAAAGTGTTAAATACCATATAATCAACAAGCGAAAATCTCTCATGTTTTATCTCTAAATTGTTAACAGTTTTTAAAAATCTCGCATTACATGCTGATAAAAGGAATATACGGGAATTGAACGGCTAGGAACAAGACTCTGTGGTCTCTTTGTGCAAACGATTCTATTTAAGCGGAATAGTTTTTTTTTTTTAATTGTAGTAAAGTGACATTTTAACTAGATCTATGTATTCACTAATCATATTAAACTAAAGGGTTTAAAACAGGCCCCGCTCTATTGCAGACCCACAGTCATTCATCTCTACATTAATTGTACTTTTTTTTAAAACAAAAAATAGGGTTTTCTATTACAATAATTTATTTTTAAATTAATGCTTTTTCTAAATTAAATTCTTTTATTAATTTTTTTCTTTTTTTCCCCTACTGGTTGGGTCATTGTCAGTTTAATGTGAGCGGCTGAGACAGGAGTTTTGTAATCCCCGCCCTGTCTCGTGTGTGGCAGCTCATGAAATTGTCAAGTCTTGGGGTCCGTCCACAATAGCCTACATAGTGCGTTAAAAAACAAACTGGCTTATACCAGGAGGGGGTGGGGTTGGGTTGATTTAATGTCCACCATCAGCACTATGTAGGCTATTGTGGACGGACCCCAAGACTTTGACAATTTCATGAGCTGCCACACACGAGACAGGGCGGGGATTACAAAACTCCTGTCTCAGCCGCTCACATTAAACTGACAATGACCCAACCAGTAGGGAGCAAAATCGCCAGGGCTCGACCCCAGACCTTTTGTAGTGGAAGACGATGTTCTACCCCAGGACCACCACGCTCCCCAGTCATACCAGGAAGCTCGCCAGTCCAGAAGTAAAGGGCTACTGAATACAACTAGCTATGTTAGTTTTAGCCTCGACGCCTAATCCGACTTAAACAAAAACAATTCAAAGCAGGGTAGACGATTTGGCGTGATGGTCTGCTGGTAAAGAAGTAATTGAGTTGTGTTTCGTTCTTAAGTAGAGGTGCCACAGATAGATTAGGTAATTTATACCTTGAACACATTGTAATTTTATTTTCTTTAATTAGGCCTAAAATTCATGCCCGAAAACATTCGTGTTTAACTATAGTTTGGAAGATGCTAAACAAATAGGAAACTATCCTTATTTTACACATTGTTACCATCAGCCGATGTCTAAATACCGCACAGGATATTTTATTTGTTAAAACCTGTCTTAAAATGGTCAAGGCCGTTTTATTCCATTTTTTAATTAGGCCTAACTAAAAAGTACCATCACGAATGTGATTATGTAAATTTCTTAGACTAGAGACATTTTTGTATCATGCTGTATTCTATTATCTTCCACTATCCTGGTCCAAATAACTAAGCAATCAGCGTATTATCAATGCTATCTCAAAATAATTAGTGAGGGACAACATTAATTTCCTTTGATGAAATAGCGTGTTCGATAAATGATATATAGCCTACCTTCTTGCGTCAATATTATTATTATTATTATTATTCTTGGTTTTGGGTAAAAGTATTGTGCTTTCAAAGTTTAAAAAAATTCTTCCTATTAATCCATTTTCAGTATTCAAAAATTCTGTATTGAAAAGTAAAAATACGGAGAAAAACGAGCTATCATGTTATAAAAGATGTAGAAGCGTGCAATTACTTCTAATCTGGATTTTACTTCGAGCAATAAGAAAGAGGGGTGAAAAGAGAAAGGGGAAGAGGTGGAAAAGAGAGAGAGAGAGAGAGAGAGAGAGAGAAATAGAAAGAGAGAGATAGGCAAACAGGCAGAGATAAAGACATTAACAGAGATAGACAGAAAAAAATGAAACATAGGCAGAGACATGCATTCAGAAAGGCATACAGAGGCGAGAGAGAGAGAGAGAGAGAGAGAGAGAGAGAATATGAGAGAGAGGGGGAGGGAGAGAGAGAGGGTTGGTGGGCAGAGAAAGACAGAGATACAGAGAGACAGAGACACAGCAATACAGATACACAGACAGAGAACCAGCAAGCGAGAGAAATAGAGAGAGAGAGAGTAGGGAGAAAGAAAAAGATAGAGAGAAACAGACAGATAGGTGGGCAAATAGAAACAGGGACAGGGCGGCAGAAAAAAGACAAGAGTCCTCTGAGTGAAGAGTACCCATACTTTATGAACGCATGAAATTACTAACCGGTACATGAAGCGTTTACATACACTATATACAGGTTATAACACCGGACTGACCCGCTCATAACACTGGGAGCAACATAGTCAGTCCTCTACAAGTCAAATGTCAACTTCTATGGACATTATCAAAATGTCATGGAATGCAATTGTTCCAAGAATAACTTATAAAATGCTGAGTTGACTTGATGTCCATGTACAAAGTTGCTTCTACCAGCGCCATAATTCTCTTAAAACTATGTCATGAAAGTTCCCTTGTTTCAATTGCTAATAGTAATTACGTGTAGTATTATTAAAGTTTAAAAAACAGTTTAAATATGTGTGTGAAGTTAAAATATCTGTCATAACGCAGTAAATGCTTTTAAATACATGTACTCAAGGTTGCATTTTCCTCCCTAAAGATTGTTTTATCGAATATATAAACATTCTTTTTTCAAAACAATTTTTTTCATCGTCACTAGAACTATATCATGTTAAAGCATGTGTTAACAATAATTTAATTTAGTGTTTATGAAAATTGACTGTCCTCCAAGCTTGATGAAAGACAGTCACATCAAGGTTAAAAGCCCTTACGGTAAACTTTTCTAATGATGTTTACACATTTGAAAAAAATTCTCCCTGTAAACATCATAGAGATAAGCAAAGCATCCATCTTAGCCATTCTGTTTTAGTCACTGTTGCCCATTAAAGGAAAAAAAATGTTAAAGTAAATCGATAGACTTTAATGTTTTAGAACATCAGGGTATTATTATTATTATTATTATTATTATTATTATTATTATTATTATTATTATGAGGGGGAGGGAGAGAGAGAGGGTTGGTGGGCAGAGAAAGACAGAGATACAGAGAGACAGAGACACAGCAATACAGATACACAGACAGAGAACCAGCAAGCGAGAGAAATAGAGAGAGAGAGAGTAGGGAGAAAGAAAAAGATAGAGAGAAACAGACAGATAGGTGGGCAAATAGAAACAGGGACAGGGCGGCAGAAAAAAGACAAGAGTCCTCTGAGTGAAGAGTACCCATACTTTATGAACGCATGAAATTACTAACCGGTACATGAAGCGTTTACATACACTATATACAGGTTATAACACCGGACTGACCCGCTCATAACACTGGGAGCAACATAGTCAGTCCTCTACAAGTCAAATGTCAACTTCTATGGACATTATCAAAATGTCACGGAATGCAATTGTCCCAAGAATAACTGATAAAATGCTGAGTTGACTTGATCTCCATGTACAAAGTTGCTTCTACCAGCGCCATAATTCTCTTAAAACTATGTCATGAAAGTTCCCTTGTTTCAATTGCTAATAGTAATTACGTGTAGTATTATTAAAGTTTAAAAAACAGTTTAAACATGTGTGTGAAGTTAAAATATCTGTCCTAACGCAGTAAATGCTTTTAAATACATGTACTCAAGGTTGCATTTCCCCCCCCTAAAGATTGTTTTATCGAATATTATAAACATTCTTTTTTCAAAACAATTTTTTTCATCTAACTTATTTATGAACGCCCTCATGTATTTATACACATTGAAGTAAGGATGTAAATTTATTTTCTATATTAGGGTAAAGTGATTAGGTATGTCTTTGTATATGAGTAAAGCAGTAATTTGTTGGGCTGTTGTTTTTTTCCGATACATGTTGTTTGTAACACTCCTCTTTCCAGGCTGTATCCTATCTTTGAATAATATAATCACATCTTCCCTCTTGGCGCATTTTAAATAACATGATACAGGTCCAACAGACGAACACATCTAAGCTACCCCATAATAAGCCGAACATGGTGGACCATGAATTGTGTATGCACCCTAGTCGAAATCGTTTAGAACGCCAAGGGCCCAATGGAAATGATAAAATAGCATCCGGTGTTATGCCCCGCTCTAAATATCGCGTGCGTTGGCCATATCAATATCCTGCAAGGTTGGGATGTGAATGCATACTTAATGAAAGAAGGTGATTTACCCACGGAGGAAATAAAGAAGGGAGAGAGCGTTTGAGGGAGTGTGCACAAAGGATCGCTCACAGTCCGACAGCATAATAATACGCCCGTGTGAGTAGCGAGCTCAATACACATACAACCCATGTCTGCGTTTGTTGGCAGCAATGAGAAGAGAATGATAGTTAATTTAAAAACAAGAGCGGTGGAAATAACAAAATGAATAATAACACAATGACATCCTTCTCAAGTATGTTAGTTGAGTTTTTAAAAAAGAACAAAGCAAAGGCATAAAAAATAAATTATAAAGAAATCATTTGGGAATATCATAGATTAATTCACCATTAACCATATTTCGTGTTTCTTATAATTTTTATGACAATTGTGTGAAATTAATTTATTTTTTTTTATAATAGAGAATACGGCTTTGTTTTTAGCAATCTAATATTGATCCCCATCAACCCGCTCCATTTTTTAAAGTAATTCTATAAAACCTTAATGTTGGCTCTTACATACATCACCATTGTGTGTTATGGGTTAATCATAATATGTTGTACAACCCGTCCATCTGCGGTACACATGGCGAGAAAGCTGCAGTTAAGACTGCTTAACAGACTTAAAAGGTTGGATCAAATGAAAAGAATTGTATATATCATACAAAATACTAATAATAACGTTTGCGATTACTGTTCAACCCAGGGTTAGAATCATTCGCATGATTTTTACCAAAAATTTCAAATTTAGATGTAGCGCAATAGTCTACAAATTTAGAGGAACAAAGGAAATAGAAATAACGTTCCATTTAAAATAATAATAATTTATCTAAATTTTAGGAATAACACTAGTTATAAAAATCATTTTGCTTCTGTACTTTCTAATGCTTCTCGTCTGCTCGGCATCCCAGGAGATGTAATTATGTAACAAAGCGAAGACATTTTTTCAGTTACATTATCGCCTTTGTATTTTTTCAAACCCATGTGGTGAAAATGTACAGAAAACGAGAACAGAAAAAAGATTTCGTGATGTTTAACTCTGTGAAAGAATTATGTGAAAAAAAAATCAGTTAAATGAAATATCATTGTTGGTATTATATAAATATTTAAAATATTTTGCAAAGAGCTTCGACTTCGTCGTACTCTGCCAAACTTCATATCAATAATCATAATTATTATACATTTATCAGCCTACTTGAGCTTACTTATACTGGAGTGCAAAGAACAGGTAATTAATCCTATCGCCGTATAGGATCCCTCAGGGAACCTAGGAGACGTTAAACCCGGAGACAGGGAGAGAATTCTCTCCCTCTCTATAGAGAACAGGTAATTAATTTGCTATCGAAAGAACGGTTTCATCACAAAGACATAGGATCTCTCTCTCTCTCTCTCTCTCTCTCTCTCTCTCTCTCTCTCTCTCTCTCTCTCTCTCTCTCTCTCTCTCTCTCTCTCTCTCTCTCTCTCTCTCTCTCTCTCTTCTCTCTCTCTCTCTCTTTCTCTCTTTTCCATCTCTCTTTCTACCTCTCTCTCTGTCTCTGTCTCTCTGTCTCTCTGTCTGCTTTCTCTCTCTCTCCTCTCGGGTCTCTCTCTCTCTCTCTCTCTCTCTCTCTCTCTCTCTCTCTCTCTCTCTCTTTGTCTCTCTCTCTCTCTCTTTCTTTCTCTGCTTTTTCCCCCGTTAACATTTCTATGAACGGCGGACAATTTCAAACAAGGATATGATATCAGAAAAAACAATTATTTCGCTTAGATTATAATATATAGAGCTTCCTAAACAAATTCACAAGTCAATATCCCTAGAACAATATCTAGAAAATCATGGTAACTAGAAGCAAAGCGCTGATGTGACGAAGAAACAAGAGAACTAAACCAGCGTTCTACTTACCACAACAAAGAAAACAGCCAGGCTGCTGGTCGAACCAGAGTCTCTTTGTCACCCTTGAAAGCCTGAACAACAGCTTGTATGTTCTTTTTTTATTTCCTACCTAACTTACCGGTGTAATTGATTTCTTCAAACCGGTATCACGGATGTTTTTAACTCACACGTTTTTCCTATATTTCTTAATTTATAATACTATATGAAAATTTAAGCCATGTTTCGAACAAATTTCATCCAAAATATTATCGTTTTATATACATGTGTTACAAAATCGATAATGCTTTAAAAGAGCTTTCATCTATATCAGATTTCTTCCTCGCCGGGTATTAATTTCCGGAATGTCCAATGGATCTTTACATGTTTTTGTTGTTGTTGTTGTTGTTGTTGTTGTTGTTTTATTATTTGTTGTTTTTTTTACTATTTATTAGGACTGATCAAAGGAAGTAACAAAGTAACAAGAAAGGGAAGTCGATTTTAATCTACACTATGCGGTTTATGCTTAAGTGAGATCTAGATCTATCTTAATCTACTTCTTATCTTTAACATGCTGGCTATCCATACCTTCGACCTGGCGCCGACACGCGGCTGTTGCTAATGTCAAACACAATTGTCGTTACGAGTCTGGATGTCACATTGCAAAACACCGGAGGGCTCAGGAAGTCAGGGCGCTGTCTCAGACAAGTTTATCATCAGAGGCTCGCGTTGGCATTAAATCAACCAGCCTAGATGTAACTCACTCCTCCGCACTCAACAGAGAATGTCTACGGACCGACTCACTCACTCACGCGCTCCAAGTCGCACGAGCTGCCAGAGCCAGAGACAGCTACCCATGGTGTTAGTACATGTACGACAACGTGTGTGTGAGGGGGGGGGGCGAAGGGGAGTGTAGGACTAGGAGAAGGAGATACACTGGTTTGCTGTCGCGTTAAGACAGAGAGAGAGGGGGAGAGGGAGAGGGGAGAGAACGAGAGAGAGAGAGGGGGAGATGGAGCGAAGGAGGAGAGAGAGAGAGAGAGAGAGAGAGAGAGAGAGAGAGAGAGAGAGAGAGATTAATGTCCACAATACTAAAAAGAAATTGCTCAGGCATAAAATGTGGACAAAATAGGAGAGAGACAGAGAGATGGGGGGGGGGGGGACAAAGGGGGGGGGGAAAA
>RQTK01000238.1:124992-195433 GCA_003991915.1 Elysia chlorotica | reverse complement strand
GAGAGAGAGAGAGGTAGAAAAAGAAAGAGAGAGAGAGCGAGAAAGAGAGAGAGAGAGAGAGAGAGAGAGAGAGAGAGAGAGATATGGAGAGCTGGAGAAAGAACGCAGGTGACTTCAATCATTGGTGTGGATTTTATTAGCCAGAATAATTATGTCCACAATACTAAGAAGACATTGTTCAGGCACAACATGTGCCCGGGCGGTTGAATGATTGCATGTAATGAGGCCCAAAGAAAGATAAAGGGATTATTTTGTGCTCTTGAAGCGAAGGGCAAAGCCATAAAGTAAGAGGGTCAAAATAATGGTATGAATGTGTCTTTGAAGAAAATAAGGGGAAAAACGTGGTTGAGACAGAAAGAGAGACACAGAGAGAGAGAGAGAGAGAGAGAGAGAGAGAGAGAGATACACACACAGACAAATAGAAAGAAAAGGGGAAAAAGAAGTAGACCAATTGAGAACCATAATTGGGATGAGATAGAGAGAACAGATAACTTGTTCATCTTTTTTTTTATTCGACTTTTTTATTTCTACCTCTCCCCATTTATGTCTATCTGTATGTTCTTCTATCTTTTACTCTATCTGTCAATTTCTGTTTGCTATTTGTCAATTCCAGCCTATCTCTCTGTCAGTCTGTCTGTCTCTATGTCTGACTGTCTGTCTATCTATCTCTATGTCTGCTCGTCTACCTGTCTGTCTCTCTCTGTCTTTCTTTCTCTCCCTCTCTCTCTCTCTCTCTCTCTCTCTCTCTCTCTCTCTCTCTCTTTTTTTTTTTTTTTAAATTCAAATAGACATGCTGCGTAGTATTTAAAGTATATTTTCATGGGTTGTTATTCTGCCATTATCATATTTTCTTTCTTTTCACACCGAGTCCTTTTTTTTTTACCGTCCAAACCTATCAGATTTTCGCAAACGCTCTCGCGCTCACTCAGATTTATTTTATTTATCATGCTTTTTTTTTTCTTTACCTTTTTTCTTAATCGTGATTTTCTACGAAGAAGGTATGTGTAGTTTGTATAGTGTATCCGAGGGATACAGTCTTCAAGATATGTATTTATTGATCCCAAGGGCGTAAGGGAGGTCACGTGAATCCATCCATTAATTTTGCTGGTGATAGCACTAACTCTAGATTTATAGGGCCTACCTCTACTCTATGCATTTGAGGCATGCTGATCAAATAAAAAAATCGCCTGAAAGGTACAGAGGTTTGTTTAATTGTTTTGTTGTTTAGCGTCCAGCTTCAGCACCATATGGGCTATACTGTGTACGGGCCCCAAGACCAACGTCTTACAGTTGTACGTGCTGCCACACAACGAAAGGGCGGGGGATACCATTACTCCTATCTCAGCCGGTGACATTATAGTACTAACATCGATCCAACCAATAAGAGATGAAATCGCCAGAGCGGGGCTCGAACCACGAAAAGTACAGTGCATAGTCCTAAAAGTAACATTCAAACTTTTGTGACTGAAGAGTTCACTTTACCCAGTTCAAATGTACTTTAAAAAAAAAAACTATGACAGCAATAACATAATTTATTAGTTTTAAACAAGAGCTCACTTTCAATCGGTAAATTTTTATTGAAATTCTACTGGACACAATAACATAACTTGCAAAAAGAAAATGTATCATGTTTTTCGTACTCATGAATAACATTTAAAGTGTTGTCATAACTGTGGTGAAAAACTTAGAGAAAAAAAAATCTTTGCATACAAAATACATAACAGTGAGTGAAAATAATTCGTATCTTTTTACAGATTTCACAAAAGAGCGTGAGACACTAATCCCACAAGAGAGGCTTTGAGAACCGGTATGAATTTCTAGCGTGACTCGTAGGTGCTTTATTGCTCTTAGGTAGTAGGTACAACGTCGCAGCAGCTAAACTCGTTGCAAGCCTTCTTATAATTAAGCTTATAATTATCAAAAGAAGAGTCGTGAGCTTACCAAAAAGTTGCGGTTTGAAAGCCAAATGGGTACTGCTTTTTTCCATTTTGTTTGATCCACAAACACAAAACAACAAAAAACAAAACGTAGCACAATAATACGATGTACACATGCATGGCCAAATTGAATAAATTTATTCGTCTGTACTGTGATGGTATTAAGACAATTTATCAGAGAGTTCTTACTAATTTAAAAACGCTCTTACAGGTTTGTGTGTATAAGTTTTTAAACAAACATGATTACCTAACACAGAGCATGGATTTGAAGAGAATTGATCAAGTAAAGAAATTTTCAAAGGCTGTACAAATAATTTTTTTACTGCACTATCATAATATCTGAGTATATAACTATAAATACTTAGAATTAGAGGCATAGAGAGATCAGATTTAAAGTAAAAAGTATCATCATTAAGAGTACTCGTCGAATTTTCTCTTACGTGTACCTGTTGTCATGTTCTTATAGAACCAATCACTGTGGCTGGTGAATGGTAAATAATATTGCAGTTGTGGTTAATAGCTTTCATAACTATCAAAATTGGTTTTAAACGCAGGTGTATTAATAGTTCAAAGGTCCCTAGGACTACAGGGTTCAAAGGATAAAATAATATGTTCATTTTCAAAACGACCTGCCATAACTTGAGATTTTTCTAAGCTGATCTTTCAGTTTGCTCTTCAATTGTTTTTCTATTTAGACAATAAAAAAAGAGTTTAAAGTGGGCACATAATATCTTTTCGGATGAAAACAGGTACAGGTACAGGTGAAATCATTAAATGTACTGTTTTAGCTTTCTTTATGGAGCATGGAGCGTGGAACGGTTGTGCTCAAAACTGTTTTCATCCGTGATTTTTATAAACTGAATCGTCCCTGCAAACAATTCAAAGACTTTAGGTTAAACTGAGTTTTAGGTCATGTCAATCGACTTCACTTTGCTCAAGAGATCTGCTGGCTTCAAGGAATGGAAGTATCAAAGACGATACGAGAAACCACTCAACACAAATCGATATAAACCTGCTTTGAGAATAGTCTAATGTGAAGAGACAGGATGTTTATCGCCAGTGACTGTCATAGTAAAAGAAAATGGTCATCCATTTTATTGACCAAGGCTTTATCAGTGAATTTACGATAGAAACACACAACGGGTTATAAATTGTGTTTCGCTCTTCGCTTGGAGTAGATAGAGGGTATTAAAAGTTCTATGTGTAGGCATTGTCGTAGTGACCATCATCAATATGGCGGTAAAACCGAACAGGTTTGCATCAACATTTCGCTCCTTAGTAATTCTATTCGAGAACATAATAGTTGTTTTACATGTCAACCTTAACCTAAAGCTGTTTAACAACAACATTCTTAATTCACAATGCTTGCAATGGAATAAGTTTGTATTAGGCGGCACCCTACTTCTCCATAATAGTTGATTTATCAAGTTTAATATTTGTCGTGTGTGATTCTGCTTGTCAATAATTTAAAAAAAACCTGAAAGTGAAACAAGTCTAATTTCGAGTTCAGAAAATTATCTTTTATCATTTTGATTTAAAAGGACTTATGTTTATAGTGATTTATGTATAATTGTGTTCTCAAAGTGTAAATAACTTTGGAGCATTAATAAAATCTTGTTCTAAGAAGATGATTAAAGAGTGAGTGAAGGACGAAAAGCATCAGCCGTACTGTATTACCAGTACATAAAAAAAATTAATTATGAAAAGTACAGACTTTTTGGTTGGCTCCAAGCAACAACAATGTGACTAAGAAAGTAAGATGAACTCATATTAGATATTGTATAAACAATAAGGACTAACGAGCAGTAATTCTCTATGTGAATGATCTTGACAAGCAGAATTCGAAGACTCTCTCTTTATGTACTTTTGGGTCAAACTTTGCATGATACCTAACAAAATAAGTAAGCCTTTTAATTTTAAAAAAATCGTGCGGATGAGGAATTCCACACGGCTTGTGTTTAAATACATTTCCTCGCGTAACTCTCTCTAGGGTACTAACATCAAAAGTACATGTTGTAGACATAATGACAAAGTCAAATCAGTTTTTTTTTCAATCTAATGAATATACCTAGTAGATTGTTCTTGTTTTAACCAGGGACTATTTCTCGATTATTTTTTTTTTCAAGCAGTAGGGTGTGTATCGGTAATCTGTGTGAAGAATATGGTTAAAACTGCAAGAAAGAAAGAAAAGCACAAACAAAACATAAATCTTTAATTAGAAAAATAAATTATTATGAGGAGTCCAGAGGTATATCTATCACCTAGCAACAAAGAGAAGAATGGTGCAAATGCAATGTTGAAGATCAATAATGTATAGAACATCTAAAAAATATAAGATAAACTTGCTTCCAAAGATCCATCTGGAATTGAGGTAACAACGGTCACACCAGTGGAGAGCATGATTTGAAACTTGCAGGGAAAGGGAGGGGGCGGTGGCGCATGTGCTAGAGCTTTTTTTTCGAAACCCACGATCGGCCATAAATTTCTTTGTCCAACTAAAATTTCGTTTACTACAGGTTGGATCGGATCAGTAGAGTGTGACCGGCTGAGACAGGAGTCCACTGTCTCGGTGTGGAAGCAGGTGAAAAAATGGCAGACGTTAGTCTTGAGACCCGACAGCAATATAACCTTTATAGTGTTGACGTTGACTGTTTAGCAACCAACTCAGCTTAATTCAAGTCGATGTATCGGGAGGTTCCTTCACATTTTCATAAAGCATAGTTAGTTTCCAATATTTTGAAATAAAGGGCATCTTGGATAAGGAAGAAACATTATAACCTTTTTACTCAATGCTAACATTCTCAGATTTGTTTAAAGGAGAACGATTTGAAAGATGCGGATGGATGAGAGCTTTCCATAGAGTATGTTCTCGGTTCGATTCCAGAATAAGGCAAAATTGATTTGATTTCCTCCCCTGTTGATTTGGTCGGCGTCGGTATGAATATAATGTGAACAGTAAGTAATAAACAAACATCCCAGTATCCCCGCTTTGTCTGTGTGGTGGCACGTTAAATAGAACGCGACACAGCCTAACTGTTGACTTTGAACGCCAAGAAACCAACCGACTAGCTAATCAGCTAAATGTATTAACAATGGCCGCCCGACAGTTTCCGTGATCAGCTGCATCCAGAGGAATGGCTGTTCTTGGTTTGTTTGGGCTTGTTTTTGCTTTTCTTTAGCAACGGGAATTTCTAAAGAAGAGAAAAACCTACAAAACGGATGCATATCTTGAGATTCAGATGCAGCTCTTTTTCTGTGTCAGTCCTAGTTGAGAACCCACGAAAGTCGTGGGAATTGTGCGGTGTGTAAAGCTGAAGAATTATAGATAAAATTAATAAGATTGTGCCAAGAATCAACTGTTATCCATAACTTCAGCAATTTAAATAATAATAACATTACAAAAATACCGTGACCTTGACCAGTCTAAGAATTGAGCTACAGCGATGAAATCTTAAGATCTAAAGATTGAAACTTTAAAAAATTAGTTGACTGTGTTCAAACAATACTTTGAGTACCGGTGATGATGATGATGATGATGATGATGATGATGATGATGATGATGATGATGATGATGATGATGATGATGCTGATGATGATGATAATGATGATGATGATGATGATGATGATGATGATGATGAATAATAATAATAATAATAATAATAATAATAATAATAATAATAATAATAATAATAATAATAATAATAATAATAATAATAGCAATAACAATAATAATAATAATAATAATAATAATAATAATAATAATAATAATAATTTTGGTGCAATCTCTTCAAGCAAACGTTTTAGTTCCTAAAGTTATAGATTCTGAAGATACACAATTTTTAGTTTAAGCACATTTCAAATTTCTCTGCAATGCTTCAATTTAGTCCAGCTCACAAATCCCCACAAATATCATGGTTCTCAACTAGTAATAATAATATATTGTAATGTAATTAACACCGTCATTATCAGCAACAGTCACAAGTAATTAACTAAGCTTGTAGAGCATCCAATCAGCAGTTGGAGAGAGGCACTTAGCTTATTAGTCAGTTGAAATCTTCCATCTGCATACGCTTGACATCTCCCTATTTTCAGTTGCAGGGAGCTGGGTCTTCAATAAGCAGTTAAGCTACTTATCATGACTAGATAATGACTGAGCATTGAAATCTATGGGGCAAAACTGCTCACGACAATGCAATTATCCTATTTCTTCACGAAAGTCACTGAGAATGATACTAAATCATACCGCGTGAGAAATAGTGAAATGCGACGATAACAACTAAGTTTAAAACACTTTTTAATGGAATGATAAACAATAGAGATTTAGAAGAAAAAAATTATGATTGACGCCGAGAAATATCCAGCTTGTAGTTTGATTGGAAAAAAAATCTACATGTAAAACAATATCCACATAGTACAAGTACTAAGAGGTAATAATACATTTAGACCAGAGAGAACACAAGAGAAACGATCGACGAGAACAGAAGAGAAAAGACTCGAGAGAGGGGAGAGAAAGACAAAAAGGCAGAGAGACAGAGAGTGAGCGTGGGAGATAAAAGGTAAAAAGAGACGAGAGAGAAAAAGAGACAGACAAAGAGAGAGAGAGAGAGGGGGAAAAGAGAGAGAGAGAGAGAGAGAGAGAGAGAGAGAGAGAGAGAGAGAGAGAGAATGAGACAAACGGACAGACATGCAGACAAAGAGATTAAAAAAGACAAACAGTTATACAAGACAAGACAGAAAGGCAGATGCCAAGGGCGGGTAGATAAAGATGAATACTCGAGACATGTAAAATAATCCCCACCGTCCATTAAAAAAAAAAAAAAAAAAATTTCCAATTATGTTTTTCCCGGTTGAAGCGACTTAAGTGGTTTGTTACTGTTAGCTTTAAAAGATTTCTCTTTCGAAATAGGCCAAATTTATTTTCAAAAAAATGTATATACATTTGAACAAAATAATGAGAGGCACAGAAAGGGAAATAATACATGTAGCTCTGATAAACTCTAAGGATTATAGATAAAACAAAGCGTACATTTCTTTCCGCTCAATCAATTCATTGACGATGATTATTTGAATTTGGTTCTAGTTGCATAGAGATATACAGATAGAGAGAGAGAGAGAGAGAAAGAGAGAGAGAGAGAGAGAGAGAGAGAGAGAGAGAGAGAGAGAGAGAGAGAAAGAAATAAAACATACAGACAGGAACAGAGGCAGACACCGAGACAGAAAGACAGACATAACATGGCAAATAAAATAATGTTATTCTTCGTTGAAGATAACTCAGCGATTTGTTAGGAATCAAAAGATTTGTCTCTATGAATAGGCGATATTTGTGTATTTAATACTTTTTATGTTGACGTAGTTTGTAGAGAGAAAATCGATACGAACAAACTAATGGAAGAATGGAAATAGCTAAATAATATTGAAACAAAAACAAAAAATCCTTTTTTTTTTTCTTTTTTTTTCATATAAATTCTTTTCATCTTTTAGGTCTGATTTAAGTCTATTCAGTTTTCATAAGAATTGTATCCCAAGAAGTGGACCTAGCTACGATCTGAACCTTGGACAACTTCCTCATCAGCTCAGAGCTCCACTGACTAGGCAAATTTGCGCCAAACTGGAATTTGTTAGTGCCTTAGCGCAGTTAACAATAATACTAGGATGACTTGGATAAGCTAAACCGTTAACTATGTGATAATAGTGAGTGAAAGTTTGATTATAATAAATACAATGCATTTTATGAAAAATAAACTTGAAAAAAAAATTAAAAAAAGATATATTGTATTTTGTATATAATTTCACGAAAACAAAACTTCAACACTTTGAAAAGTATTATTCTTCATTAGAATTCTCAAAAGGAAAAAATAACACCAGAAGTCCAACAACTCTTTATATTACCATCTCTTTAATGTACAAACATGTTATCTTATTATATAGGTTTAAGCATGCCATACGACTACTACAACACACATGTTTCATCAAAAGACTTGTTGGAACAAGCCTAATGAGAGATTTTTTTCTGTACAATCTTAGTATCTATATTTTTATACGTTTGCATGGAAAATTATTCTCATTTTACTTCTTGATATTGGAAAATTTTTAGTTTTTCAGATATCTTTTAAAAAATCGATTTAGTATATTGCCACATGTACCATTTAACTGATCTACTTTTGGTAGGTATTTAAGACTTATGTAGGTCTAAGACATTTGGTAAGTGATAAAACTTGGCACCAAAATAATAACTTCCTGACCCTAAGTTGTAAAAACTAATGTAGGCCTGGCAATACCGATGTTACAATGAGAAATGTTATCTTGAGAATCTCTCTTATTTGTCTTAGGGGCTAAGCAAATTGATTTTGAAATTCAGCTCAGTCTATATATAAAAAATGGATGCAATTATAATATAAGGAAGCAATCATAGGTGTAATCAAGTCTAGATGAAACAAAAATGTACACGTTTTTTGGTACACCAGTATCTATAAAATTGTAATGTAACTGTAAGTGAAAGATTTTTTGAAAATTCACTTTCACTAACAGTGAGCTTATAATTCATAAGTATATACATTAGTGGTGGTTACTTTGTTTTGTTTTCTTGTTTCAAATCATACATAAATAGAGAAATAAATATCTATTTGTTGGAGAGTAAGTGCAGGAATACCATCTTTAAAATAGAGTTGGGCAAAGATATGCACCTGTCAAAATTAGCTGAAATAAAATATTCGTACTGCAAAGCTTATGCATAATTTTTTGAGGGCCAGTTTCTGACATACAGTGGAAAACGCTTGATAAACCTCTTTGGGACAGCTTAAGAGTTTATTTTATATATATATTAAACAGAGTTTATTGTTGCTTCGTGTCCAACGTCAGATAGAGACACTGCAGGGATACCATGACTATGTCTTAGCCTGTCACATTATCACACTGACATGGAAACAAAATAGAGACCAAGTCGCAAGAGCGGGGTTTGAGCCACGGACCTTCTACGTCAGAAGCTAATTTTTTACCCCAGGGTTCCACGCTCCAAGGAAAAAAAGGTGAAACTGGTATCTCTATAAAAGTTTAAATAAGTCATAGATTATTGGTAATAATTGTAAGTGGGTACCACTGTATTAAATGTTTTGTCCAAAAGAATACAGACGACAACCCTGGTTTGCTTGCAGGAAAAAACTATTTGGGAAGCAAATTTTTAAGCTCCGTTTATACAGAGTGTGAACATGAATGCGACCAACATAAACGCAAACGCAACCTTTTCGATCACATACATGTCAGTCCAACTTTCTCTCCAATTCCCTGTGCCTTTAAGTTTCTATTTTCGGAAATGATGCATGGGAGGTGGTAGCTGATTAGTTGATACAACTTGATAGCAAGAAAGCCACTGCGCTTTCTTAAGAATTCGCTCTTGGGGCAATCTAGGCGATCCACCGTGCGAACAAGTACATGTATTTGCGTTCGCAGTCGATTTGAACAGTTCCTCTGTAAAATGACTCAACCATTCCAGGACGAAAAACCTTGTTTGCATTTGCATTCGCTTTCACGCTCTGTATAAACGGACTTTTAGACATCATGCCCTCATGGGATCAAAGTTTATACAAAGTAGCATTAGAAAGTTGGTTGTGATTTTTTAGCTGAAAAACAGAGTTTCTGTATACTCTGAATTTCAAATAATGTCAGGTGATTTGCTGAGATCTGTTAGAGCTCAGGAAAGGATTACATTTACAATTATGTTTCAATGCACGTTTGTTACAAATATGAAGATGGCATAAATTACTAATAAACAAATTTAAACCAAGGCTCTGCAAAAGCAGAAATTCACTGAAAGTTTACTCATTCTATTCATACTCTAAAAACACCTACTGTATCATCACTTTCATAATCAATTACACTTCAAAAATTACAAGAACAACAAACAAACAAAAAAACAATATACACAAAAATTATGATGTTAGTTATGTATTAGAAAATTCCATAAAATTCCAATTTGGTAAGTAAAAAAACAAACAAATAAAATGAAAGAGAGAAAGTAAAGTATTGAAGTGCCTTTAAAGATTGATTATCAATGGAGGATGCATTTGAAGCTTTTAATAGATGACCATTTTAAAAGGAGATTACTACATTTATATAATATTGACAAAAATTCCTGATTTAGTGAGATAAAACATAATGCAAATGAAGTTACTGAAAAAACCCTCTTGCAATTTGACACCTGAGGAACATGCCTGCCTCAGTCTTAGTTCTCTCTTGCTCATCTTCAAAACCAGTCATTTGATATGGAAGATCAGGCATATCAAGTGCAGTATCCACTTCTTGATTTGCATCTTCTAAAAGAGGTATTTTCCAAGTCAACGCTATGTTGTGTAGAACAAAACAAGAGTATATTGCCTTACAGGCAGTTTCAGGGTCCAGCCTGTAACCTGTTTGTAAAGAGCGGAACCTTTTCTTGAGGAGTGTAAAAGACTTTCGAATTACATCTCTTGTCATCTCATGGGCTGAATTGAAGTTCGCTTCCATTATGTCTTGAGGCATCTGAAATGGAGTAAGCAGCCATTCCCGAATCGGGTAACTGCTGTCCCCTAAAATGATGCCATTGATGTCCCTGGGCTGGCGTTCCATTGCTCTGTATAGTCCTGGAATATTACAGTGGAAGGAAAATAGAAGCATTACGCAATTTTGATAAAATAAATTATATAAGGATTATGGAGTCATTGTAATTAACTAAATTACTTGGATGTATTTGCATATCAACTTCCTCAGTCACATAATAAACAATCAGTAAAAAAAAATTTCTATTTATTAAATCAACATGCTATTTAGACTACAGTATATTGCCTTTTGCTTGTTCCAGTTAAAACGGTTACCATCCAAGAACATAATTTTATAGGTCAATTTTTTTTTATGTTTTCTAAAAAATGAATGTTAACAACAAAGAGTCTACAAACAAATAAAGCTTTAAAAATTGTAACAATTTAAATGGAAAATAAATTATTTAAGTCTGTTCCTTAATTAATACTTAGATATTATTATTGAGTTAGGAAATATTTTATCATTTTCCCAATTTTTATTTTTTGAAAATGATAAATACCTTTGTTGTATTTTGCAATTATTATGTGTCCTTGCATTTTGTGCAAATTTCGTCGTTGTAATAGACCGTTTGTTATCCAAATATCTCGCACTGATAATTTTCCTGAGGCAATTATTTAAATCTTTCAACACCTCTCCCAATTTTTCTTGAAGTTGGGCTTAGGGCATATCTACTCTCAATTTTCTTGTTACATGTATTCGCAAGGATAGCTGATCTAAGTTCCCCTTATTTTCAAAATAAATTATAGGGCGAAAAAAAGGAGAAAAATATGATTTCGTTATTACTGCAGTTTTCATTATTCTAGATATAGTTAAAAATTTGGGTGGGCACTGCATGTTAAGCTGATGCCTCCAAACTCGATTTTCAGTTAGCTGGGTACTATGGGGTATAATCTTGTAAATGACTAATTTTCAAATTAGTCCACAGAACAGGGCTAGTAACTCAATATTTTTTAACATGTTTGCGTTTTCAGTTATGACACTTGGAAATAAACCAAAGCAGCTTTGATTGCAATTTCTCAGCTATAGGACTACAAGCAGTGAGATTCAACCTACCAGATTCATGAAGAATATGAGCATCCGGCACACTACCAGGATAACGGGAAATACAGTCTATGAACATCATGTTAGCATCACAAGCAGCCTGAAAATAATTGTAAAAAAAAAGAATGCCTGAAAATTTTCTTTAAAACAGGTGAACTGCAAAAACCTCTATGATCATTTTTAGATGTATCGAGTTATGCACTAAAATGTGCAGTGGATTTTAAAGTTTTTAGAACTTTATGAATGTTCAACTATGTTTTAGAAAGTCTTTAACAGATTTTGATAAATTTCCATCTGAACAAAAATCCTGAGTGATTTTCATTTTTTGTATGTAATGAAAAAACATGATAAGGGCATTCCTGAAGTTATTGACTCTCCCACATTCAAATAATTAAAAAAAAAAATTAAAGCAAGTGATAAAATCCAAAAATTAAATTACATGTACATTAAAAAACAACAACAAATAACATTCATTTCTCCACAGATAAACTGTTTATGCAATTGTTTTTTTTTGTCATTGATGTCAATATGTTATGCACATTTTTTCGTAATTTGAATCCTCTTGCTCCAAAGTTAAAATTACAGGTATTCCCAAACAACTAAAATTAAAAGGTTCTCATTATTCTAATATTGTACAGCTCATAATTGAAGTTTTTCAACTTGAACAGCTAATAAATGATGTTTGAATTTGTTTTCAAATTTTCTTTTTTTTCCAGTTTAATAATGAAGTTAGAAAAGGCTGGGTAATAAAAAAAATTGGATTTGATAATACCTTGAAGTAGTAATGTACCGACAATCAAGTACACTTTTTTTTTTCTTGCAGTGCCATAAAAAAGCTAAGGACCTATAGACGCCACTATAAAGTTCTGCAAGCTGGCCATTCAACATTTAGAAAGCTGTTTAAGTATCGTTTTAACATATATTGTGTAAACAAAAAGAAAACAAAATTTTTTAGAAGAGACTTAGTTTTACCTGTGTATTTATTGAAAAAGTATTTTTTCTATTCAAAAATACATGCTCATTTTCAGAAGGAGCCTTGATTTTTACATGAATACAATCAATGGCTGCAAACACATCAGGGATCCCAGCAATGTTTCTGGAGAGAAATACACATGTAAACAGAGCAGTAATTATATATATACAAAGTGTCAATCCCCATCGTTGACTGTGATGTACTTCAAAAACAGCACAGTGTACACCACAGTGGTGCAAACATAGTCTACTGCTGTATTCAATCGATCGAGCAAACTAAATACTACGGACTCCATATACAGCCATATTTAACGTCAGATTCAAGGAGAACCCAAAGGTTGCATCTTAATTTAATTGAAACAATTTTGATTAGGGGGAGGGGACTTGTTTTTTTGTTTTTTTTAATCAGAAATGCGCCAAGAAATAATAGGTGGATTTCAATTGGTGCAGAGCAAGGCTTGAAAAAAAAAAGGTCAGCCCTTCCCTGCCCTGTTTTGAAACTATTTTTCAATAACAGTTAAAAAAAAATGACAAGGTGAGTCTCCACACTTGCACTTGGGCCATAGCGTCCTCTTTCTTTTTGTTTTGATTTTGAAATGCTTTTTTCAAATAAAATGTTATATGTGGATAATGTGATTGGGAACAAACCAGAATGCATCCATTTTTACAATGTGTTTTGAAAATAAATTAGAGACATAAAGTGCATCGTAGTTCATGATACCAATTGACAAAAAAATTCAAGTGCATCGTATTTGACCATGCAAATTGAAAAACAATTAATGGTCATCATATTTTACACTGGGGAATTGAAAAAAAAAAAATAAATTCAACGATGAAAACTGATGCTTCAAAATATACCAGTGCATGATTTTTATACTAAGAGCATAGATTTTGGAATTGACAAACTTTGAAAAAGAGCATCTGAACTTGAGTACATCATATCATTATAATTAAATGTGACAAGGAAAGATACAATAAAACTACCTGCTAACGTAAAGCTATTATTTGATAGTCTTTTTTCCAAAAAATTTAATTACAATACAAATATTGCACACACAACTTGATAAAATTGATATATAGTAGTTATATTCATAAAACAAAACAAAAATCACACCTCTATATATTCTAAACTAGAAAAAAAACAAAAACAGGGATTAATTTAAGAAAAGAAAAATCATTAATGTCAACCGTAGCATTATTATGATGATAATCATACCGAAACATTTGCTTCTGCATCTGAGCTTCCTCTTGTGAAGGCTTTCTGATATATCTGGGTCCTAATTCCACAAGGGCATCCAAAACTCTATGCAAGGTTCGGCTCACTGAAGAAAAATATATTCAATAAATTCAATGAAAAATAATATATCCTTTTATACATAGATCCATACAATTAAATGTTGCATGTGTCAAGGTGTATTTATAATGCAATCAGTGATCCCAATACTGCATTTGGCTGTTCTGTATAAAATATTAAGCCTGATATTAGTAGTTCAATTATCAATAAGTATGTATATAGTATGGCACTGACCATCTCTCAATAGATCCTTCAGCCAATCAATAAAATACAATTTTGAAGTGATATTTCATGTCAATACTTACAACAACTTAGTTGGTGATATATAATTTCATTTTTATGGACTAGATTGATTTCATATAGATGTTTCCATCGCATTCGGTACCATTCGAGCCTAGACACTGTTTTAGCATATAATAAAAAATATTAATCCAATATAAATTCTTGGAGTTTTTTTTTCATTTTCGAATACATGTGTTACAAGTGCCAACGAAATTTAGTTGAAAACTAGATTTGACTTTTAATAATGTAGTTTTGGGCTGGATCTACCTGTTGTCTGGTGCAGCCCAAGATTTTCACCAACAGCATCTTGGAACGACCCACCAGCAAGGTACTTCAACGTCAAGCAAACTTGTAGCAGAGCTGGTACTGCACCTGATCTACCACTTGGGTGAGCAATAGACTGATTGATCAAATCAGTTAACTGAAGGATGGCCCAGCGAGGAAAACGATACTTTTGAAGCAATTCTGTTTCTGTCAAAACTTCGAGGGGATTATGCCGATCCCTAAATACTTTCTCTCGTCTCAGTCTTGGTCGTTGAGATTTAGGTACAGGTTTCTTAGCTAAATCTGCCATTATCAATGTTTAGGCCTATATCTAGATCTAAAGCCTATTTATAATTTAAAGAGATGTACATTGTTTATAATCAAACATCTACAGTAAAGCCTATTTTGGCCTAGATCTAGATACAATCAGTGAACTTTTTGTACATTAGATCTCTAGATCTAGAATCTAGATTTCTAGAATTTGATTGGAAATCTAGATTTTACAGTCACTTGGAAGGTGGAGGTATTGGAAAGCACCCAACTTTGCAAGAATTGTTGGCTGGTCTAATCTAAATTCTAGATCCTATATAGATCTAGATTAGATTCAGTGAGAAAACAGGGGAGCGGGGAGTCTTGAGTCGGAGAAAGCCAAGCTCTCTAAGCGTTAAATGTCTTTTGGATCTGGATCTCAAGAACAGGTTTACAGCAGTTTGTGAAAAAAAACAGTCCGTACGAGTGTCGTTTTCAGGCTGGTTCGGTACTCGGTAGATGATGGTCTAGCCAAGCTATCATTAGATCTAGATCTAGACCTAAGCCTAGCTTACGATTTTTTTTCCTTTGCTGACCAATGACCATTCTAGTGCAATTAGAAAGCTAAGAGTAGCTTCCCTTGGTATGTTTACCTTTGGCGATAGGCTCTATGTTGGTCCTTTCAGCAAGTTGCGCGACATGGCGACCTCCATCAATAGTTTACTCTGGCAAAGATTGAGCTGTGCAAAGGTGAGAGTTTCTGTATGTAAGTTGGTACTAATGGTTTTTGTTCATGGTCCAAATTTACATTTGAAGGAAGGGAATGTTATGGGGGGTTAAAACTCGATGCGAGCAAATCGCGATCTAGATCTAGATCTATCTAAAATCTAGACTAGAAATTTGATTTTATAAAATGTAAAAGCAAAATTTTATTGTAAACACAGAGTCATGAATGTCTTTTTAATTAAACACAGAGTCATGAATGTCTTTTTTAATAACAGTTTTACCTTTTCACAAAGAAAGATTTATTCAATTGCTTGCGATCTCACTATTGTGACTAGATAGTTTTTGCAATTGGCCTAAGTTGTAAAGCTTTTGGTCTCCAGATCGAAAGGTTCGCGGTTGAATCCCACTATTGGTCAAAATCCACTTCTGGTTGGAATTGTGTCAGTTTAATATCATCCTGTCTCATGCGTCTCCGCTTGTAACATTGTTGTAACAATCTTGCAAACTAGATTCTATCTAGATCGTAACATGATATTTTTAAGAGTATTAAAATTGCACTAAAATTATTGAAAAGATTCTGTCAAAGCACATGTTTCCAGCATTATAATGCACAGACTAGTATGAGAGATGATGTGATAGAATGTTACAACAAAATTTAGAGTTCAGTGCAAACAAGTTATAACAACAGAAGTACCCTTTGCCACCTTTTTGCAGGGGATTCTGATTGACGAACTAACTGTGAAAAAACTGAAATTGCATGCCCTCTTAAAACATGCACTGGATACATCACAGTGGTTTAGTAACGGTGCACCTAGTTTGCTTTTTATCTGACCTCCCATCAGTAGGGGGTCATGCTTGTCAGTTTACCTGTGCCTTGGCTAGCACACTCGATGGCTTCAAACATAATACTCTAAACATGCATTTAGCATAGCTTCAAATACAACAAGTATTCAAGTTCTCTGAGTCCAGAGTCCAACTAAAGTCACTTTCTATTGATCAGTAAAGGTGGGTTTTGTTGGCTCATTGACTTGCATTCAATATACCATTAACTATATTGAAAAACTTGCTAGCAGGAATGTCTTTTACTTTTAATTATCAAAAAGAAAGATTGATGTATGATGCTTGCCTTTCAATGTCATTGTAATTGAAGTTGCTTTTTACCCCTTAAAGTCCATTATAAACCAATTTAGTTAAAATGAAATTCACAATACTTTTACATCAGTCTGAGTTTGTATTCATTCCAAGAAATTGAACATTATGTTATTTCCTTACTGTTTTAGAGAGCTCAAGTTCATTCAAACAGCTTATGTGGGGTACTGCAAAGACAGTATACCAACCTCACCAAAGATCAAAAGGAGAAACTTGCTGAGGGACCCAGCCTTGAAGATTTTATAACTGGAAATGTTGAAGAGTACCATGGTGAAGATGGAATTAAGAGAATCAAAGGAGAAAAGTAAGAACATTTTTGATTATTTAAAAAAAAAAAAAATTTTTTTTTTTCCTTTTCAATTTGCCTGCATATCTGATTTTTCTGGAAATCAGTTTACTTTTGCTGAGAGCTCCTCAGTGTCTAAAGAAGGTGATAATTAAAAGTAAATATCACTCTACAGATATATTTAAGGCAATTTTAAATGTGTTTTTATGCTCTGAAGTCAGTCTCAGAGCAGCTTGTAATGTTTTCAAACTGTTTTCATGTCAAAGTTTTTAATCTTGTAACTTTTTAAAACTTTTTAAAGATGAAAATATGCTCCTAAATAATACTAAACATACCTGCTTATGCAAAGTTTTATCTACCTTTTTTTTTAGTTAACTCCTTCGGTGAAAAATAAATGCAATGAGATAGTCCATATTTCCATCATTAAAAACTTGTATACACTTTTTTTCACTTTTCGGAACCCTTTTTTATTATTTAAAAAGAAAACAAATATCAAAAAATACATTTTCTGATCATTTCTGATGCTTTACTTTGAAGATTAAGACTTCCCAAATGGCTTAAGACTGAAATTCCCATTGGCAAAAACTACAGTGAGTTAAAGAAAACATTGAGGAAGCTCAACTTACACACGGTAAGTCCCTTAGACACAGGAATTGTTTCAGTAATTATATATATGGCTTTCTTATTATTTAGTCTTACAAATATAATATTTATGCATGTATGTGAAAAAATAATGTATTGCATGACAATTGATATAAATTTTCTCTTGCCTGTGTTCTTTCAAGAGATGTTTTGTGCCTTACAACTCATCAGGCTTGATTTTATAAATTGAATCATGGACTAAACTTTCAAAACAATTTACAACTAAGTTGTGTTGCATGTTTTGCTAATTTGGGAATGATGTCTAGCCAATAATTATAATTATGGCAAGTTGTAAAAGCACACATGTATGTTCATAAACTATACAGTGGAATTTAATTGTTAAGTTTATATTTATGATGATGTGAAGGTGTGATTATAAGAATTCAATTTCAAAGCAGCTTTATACATTGTATACCTTCATGAAAATGCCAGTGGTGTAAATTGCAATGTGTAATTTTACTTATTGTACATCTTAGGTGTGTGAGGAGGCAAAATGTCCAAATATAGGGGAGTGCTGGGGAGGTGGTGAACACGCTACTGCCACTGCTACCATCATGGTGAGAAACACTATAATTTCTTTTGGAGTGTCTTTTTCAGAGAGTCTTATTTTAAGCTATTAGGCTTCCTGGTACATGATACTGCTGGGTCTAACTCTTACATTGTTTCGCCTGTCACATCCATCTGCATTTTAAGTTTATTTAGAATAAAATTAATTGCTATGTAATGATAAAAAAACACAACTTGCAAACTGTCAACTCTTTGGAACCTTTTTTTTTCCTTTAATTTTTTTTTTTTTTCAAATCTTCTTTCACATACTTCTTAACTCTTACTACAGCAAACGTTTTTCATTTCCATAAATTAGTTTTTTAGTTTAACAAAAACTTGATTTTGCCATGTTATACTTAATTTTACTCATGGTCCTGATCAGCCAAATCAACCTCTTAATAGTTTGTTTTTTTGTTTTTTTTTGGAAATAATTATACCCCAGTGGCCTGTGATATAAAGTATAATTTTTAGATTAGTAAATATTTAAAAGTAATATTTTGTTTGTATACATATCTTCTCTTTCTATTATTAAAATGATTTGTTTTGTTTTTTTTAGTAACAGTTATCTTCAAACTAAAGAGTTTAGGTGCATTTTATTAATTCAGTTTTCAATTCCATTTTGACAGTAAAACTATGTCTTTACTTTTAAGCTAAGCATTCAATAATGAGTTTTTTTAACCAAATATTTCAGGTACTTGGAGACCAATGTACCAGGGGCTGTAGATTTTGCTCAGTAAAAACTGCTAAGAACCCACCCCCTCCAGACCCAATGGAACCTGTCAACACAGGCAAAGCTATTGCAGAATGGGGACTCGACTATGTGGTTCTTACATCAGTAGACAGAGATGGTGGGTTTTAAAATCTACAACTTGAGTAGAACTATGAGTTATTGTGTGTTGTAGATTTGATAAATAAAAAAAAAAAAAAGGTTTCCTAAGTCTCTTACATATGTCACAGATTTTCTGAATTTTTTGTTTATCTTTTCATATTTCGATTTTAGTTTTAAAACAATCACTACCTTCAAGCAGGGCTGATAGAGTCATTATGTTAAAATATGTAAATTTTAAGAAAGGTAGAGCTATGTTCATATCATTGTTTTAAGGTTGGTGGCTTAAGGAGGAAATGTGATTGAACCAAGGTGAATCAGGCACAAGTCACCGATATAAGTTTTGAGCTAGAGTTTTCTAAGCGTAGAAAATTTATGAAGCAACCAGGCTGAATCAGGCAGAACTCGGAAATGTGACTTTATGAGCTAATATAAAGTTTGTTAAGAAGCATTTTTAAATACACTTGAACATGTTGAAAAGATCAATGTATCTCGTCTAAAACTATATATATTTATTTTTATTTGAAAAGGAAAAAGGTCAATATAGAATGGCTTTTCTCTATCTAAGGGTTCTAGTTCAAAATGTTTATCAGCGACTTTTGCCTGATTCACCCAAGTTACTTCACATTTAATGATTTATTCTATTTTGACCTTCTTTTTTACTATCTGTGGTCAAGAAATATTATAGATTACTAAAAAAAACAAGACAAAATGGCAAAGCTGCTGCAAAAATGTATGTTACTTTGGATATTGCATGTATTAGATTGAATTAAAAAAATGTTTTATTTTCCTATGATATTAGATTTGCCAGATGGAGGTGCCGCTCATTTTGCTCAGACTGTCAGAGAAATCAAATCTAGGTATGATGCTGCATTTTTTATTTCGATGTTGTGAAAACACATAAACTGAAATGTAGGGACAAAGATCTTAAATAATAATTGTTTAAAGGAATAGTATTAAAGTCCTTCTGGTGACTTTTGTCTTCATTCATTTGTATTCTGTTTTTACAACACCTTTATCTGATGTAAAGCTTATTAATGCAATCAGTTGATAATACTACTAATAATACTAATAATAATAATTAGAAAAGCAATATTTTTTAAATTGTTTTTAATGTTAGGCAATAGGTATGATTTTGAATATCTTATTTGAACTACCCAAAATGAACTCTGTAACCATGTTATATGTTATCTCAATCAGGAACAACACTATTTTGGTTGAGTGTCTGACTCCAGACTTTAGAGGCGACTTGGAGGCTGTGAGCACAGTGGCCATGTCAGGCCTGGACGTATACGCCCATAATGTGGAGACAGTCAAAGAAATGCAATGGTAGGATCGCTACTTGCCTGAAAATTTTGTATGTATTGTTATTTAGCATGGGAAGCAATGATGAAGTTATTGTTAAGAGGTCAGATACATTTTTCAAAGAAGACATTGTCTTAGCAATTATGTAAGAGATGTGTCATTCAGAATATAGAGATAAAACAAAATTAATGTCTTTATTTTTAAACAGCATATTTAGAAACCAAACGAATATGGAAAAACAACTGCAAGTTCATCATGTTAAAACATGCTGTTGTAGAATTATCACCCTTACTTTAAAAATACATTTGGTCCACCACATAGATTAATTATTTTTGGAAAATCATGTTCTTGTATTAACGAATGCTTTTTTTTTAAATTTTTATATTTTAAATTCTCATGTTCCATACCATCTTCTTTTTTTTTTTTTTTTATGAAATTTTAATTCGTAAAAGCACCATGATTTGAGTTTATTCCATTACTATTATTATTATTATTATTATTATTATTATTATTATTATTATTATTATTATTATTATTAACCTTATTGATTTCACCTCAGGTTAGTGAGGGATCCAAGAGCAAATTATGCCCAATCCTTGGCTGTTCTGCGACATGTGAAAGAGAAGCATCCCGCCTTGATCACCAAGACATCAATTATGCTGGGCCTTGGAGAAACAGATGATCAGATTTTGCGAACTATGCAAGGTATAACATGATTTTTTTTTGCTTTTTTAAACATCAGTGGTTTTAGTTGCTGATTGCTTAGAGTAATTTTTCAGGGCACTTAATTATTTGTTACAACTTAATATGAGAGAATTTCAAAAGTTTTAAATGAAAGATCATGTTAAAAAGAAAGTAGTTTTTGAAGAAAAAAAAATACAAAGCCTAGTGTTTACCACTGCCCCTGAAACTCATAAATTAGAATATGTAGCTGGAAATAAGATTTTATTCATTTCAAGATGGAGGTTGTAAAATCACTAATTATTGGTTCTGGTTCCTTAAATTTATTACAACTTGAGGTTACAGTTGTTTTAGTTTTGTTTAAAGAAATAGTCTGTTTTTCATACTCATGTAGGGTAATGATAAAGTAATGACTAAAATTGCTAAAAGAGTCACTACCCAAAATGAACTACTTTTTTAAAAAATTTCTGTTGGTTTTTTTGTTTTTTTCAGTTTATATGTTTTTAATTTATCCACAGATTTAAGAAAAATTGATGTAGACTGTCTCACGTTAGGTCAGTACATGCAGCCTACAAAAAGGCATCTCAAGGTTAGCTTATTTCTATGAGATTTCAACAGTTTAGACAATGTCCGCAATTTTCATTTATTTTTTCAATTGAAAATAAATTGAACTTTATTTGAAATGTTTTACTCATCACCCCACAAACTTGTTGTGCGCATTGGTATTCTCTTGTGTGAGCACCTCTTCATATTGATATGCACATTTCCTATTTTAGAACAATGAATAAATCAAAGGTTTTACCTTTTACATATTTTTGGAAATTCTCGCAAATTGGTCGCCCAGTAGGCTTTTATAATTAATCATGCAATGTCAAAAGGTTAATTCTCAACAACTTGACATTTTTTGCCTGTAGTTAGGTGCTTTCCATAAATGTTTCTATCTTTTCTTTTAAATTTTAAATCAGGTGTTTGAGTTTGTTTACATTGTGTATTTTTGTTTTCAATAATAAAGATACAAATTTTCTGAAAAGGATATTTTAGTTTTGAGAGAAATTTAAATTCACTATTTTGATATTTGAGATAAGACCGTATATTTCTGTTCTTTATATTCTTACCTAGGTGAAGGAATACGTCCACCCGGACAAGTTTAAGTACTGGCAGGAGATGGGAGACAAGATGGGGTTTAAGTACACTGCGAGTGGTCCTTTAGTGAGATCCTCATATAAAGCTGGTAATATGGCATTTCTATGATATACATGAAATTAGCTCTATGGTTATAAAAGAGGATAGAATGAAGCAATTACTCTCAAACAGCAAATTAATACATTGTCTTATATGTTTGATACAGTTGAATAATCATTCCTTTTTTATGATAGACTTAAAAAAATATACCAGTTACCTATAACAATTAGGTGGACATCCATTTCTGCAAACATTTACATGAAAGTATATTTATTTATTTTCAAAATATGTACATTAAGAAATCATTGATTAAGAAAGACCAAAGCTAAAGATTTAACCATTTTATAGGTCATAGTGGATAAATGAAATTTTATGTCTAATTACCTATTGTCCTCAACTACACATATTTTTACGCAGCTTGCTCTTGGATTTTAAACTATTTCATAATATATGTATCAAACTAAAATTAACAATAACAACAAACGTACATTATTGCTTTTGTGCTATTTTTTCACAGGTGAATTCTTTTTGAAGAACTTGGCACAGCAAAGAAAGGCTGAAAAATTGGTTGATGTGGACACCTCCAAACCCTAACCTGGAAAATGTTGATTGGTTTGCGGACTTTGATTTGGAAAAAGGAAACATCAGGAGTATACAGAATTAAACAGATAAATTGAGAATGGCTAAATGGATATATATTATCTTGCGCACGTAGTGCATTGTTTGTTTCTTCAGCGCAAAAAGTTTCATAAGAAGTCTTGTCTCTAAATTAAAATATTGATTTATTGTCATTTCGAAGGTTAAATGGAAAAATAACCAGGTTACTCTATTGGTTCAATATTGCTTGCTCAAGTTGTAAATGTAGAATAAACATTTTTACATATTCATTTAATTTTAATAATTCTATGTTTCAGAAGGCATGATCATAGATCTAAGTATTTAAATAGCCTGTACATTAATTTTGTTTACTTCATTGTATACCTACACTTTTCCAATCTAATGACCATTCAAATGGTGAAAGAAAAAAATAGGGATTCCTGACACTTCCTGATTCTATTTATTTATCTTTGAAATCAAATTCCACCAAAATTTGTTTAAGATTGCTTGAATAATAATACGAAAAAGAAGAAGATGAAGAGAAAAAATTAATAATTTGATAATAATATTAATAATGATAATTGTGTGATTACTTTCTATTGAATGGAATTCTATACTATATAGATAATTTTCTTTTTTTTTTCCATTTGTTTTATATGAACCATCCATTTAGCACACATCTTGGTCCTCCTTTAATTGTTTCTAAAGTCTAAGTGGCCTATGTGATAGAGCGCTGGGCTTCGACTTCTAGTTAAGAGGTTCCCAGTTTCAATTCCAAAGTGGGGTAATAATATTTGTTGGATTTAGTCCTCTACCTGTTTAGCCTGTACATGTAACATTATAATGTGATCAGTTGAGACATAAGTCCTGTCCCCCTGCACTGTCACTGTTTTTATTTTTATTTTTAAGGATAATATTTTAGTTTTTGGAACCATCTATTGTTTAGCCTAGTTGCTGACTTAAGACATTAAGAAATCAATTACAGTTGAGATAAGGATCATAAGTTAAGATATTTCAAGTTGTCCTGCTCTTGTTGCATTTTTTATGTCAACATTTTTGTTTCAGTATAAGGACTTTTTTGTGAAGAAAGCATTGGATTGATATAAATAAAGAAAGGGATATCTGTGTGGGGAAAAAAGATCATGTGATGAATGTATTTTATTTAAGGCTATGGAAAAAATCTACTGCCTCTCTTTTGTCCTTGGCATGCTGTTAGTCAATGTAACACTTCACTTGCATGTTTGTTTCTTTACTGACATCACATGTAGATATTGACTATTTTTGTTTAAAATCTAGTCACAATAAAGCCAGCCCATCCCTTTCCTCTCCCTTAAACAAGAGAAGCATTTCTTTAATGAAACCACTAGCCTAGGAAGGACTTGCAAAGTTTGTTTTTGTTTTTTGTTTTTTTTAATCTTGATGAAGATGAATTTCTGATCAACGGATAAGATCTCACATTTGCTGCAAATAATGCCAGAACTAATTTTTTAGCTTTCAAATGCTGTGTGGTCAACAAAGAAAAATATAGGTACAGTCTTGCATAATTATGCCTTTATATAATTGTAAAACTTTGCTGGGGATAGAGAGATTTGATGATGGTTTGTGATTTAATTGTCACTTTACATAATTATGTATGTGTAAAAAACAGATTTTTTCTCTTTCTATTTTTTTTTTAATCTAAAAGCTTTTGTGATAGTTATTTGTTTAGGATGTTATTTAAAGTTATTCATGTTTTGAGACATAAAAAGTATTATTATTAATAGGAGAGAAAGAAAAGGAAGAAAGAGGGAGAGAGAGAGAGAGAGAGAATGAGAAGGTACCAATGTTTAAATACCTTTTTTTTTTTCAAATTTGAATTCACAATGAAGTTATAATAATACATACAATAATTGTGATTATAAACTAAAAGTTCTATTATATATGTAAAGAACAAGGATTTGTGAATTAAACGCATAATAAAGTTGATAAGAATGCAATTTGTTGTTTTTTGAAATTCCTGTACACTTTTTTTTATATCCGAATTGGATTATTAATGTTTTAGGGGAAAAATGGAATTATCTTTTTATTTTTGCTCTTTTTTATAATATTTATTACACTTTTATTTAAATGTATATGTTTTCCCAATAGTGTTTTCAAACCTGCCAGGTAAAACTTCGGAAATGCATTCAAAACATGATTTGGAGTGATAGTTCAACATGGGTTAGAGAAAGATATTGGAGAAGTTTTCTTATGATGGAGATATGGATGAGAAAGCACAGTTGGTAATGCATAATTATCTAATCAGGCACAGCTTTGATCCCAAATCAGGTGATTTTTGTTTCTTATTATTTGGCTTGTTGTTAATATAATCTTGGGATCCCCTCTTTTATCCCGACATAAAAATTGTGTACAGATGCATTGCTTTATATTATTAGAGGGGCCAATCACTAATAAAGAGCTTTTTCTCCAACCATAGATAGTGGATATTACCCAGAATCGTATGAGATTGGCTGGTCGGATAGAAACTACAGAAACAGAAACTCAATAAAATACTGTCACAAAAAGTTTGAAAAAAAAAAAAAATCATAAACTGTTGATCATGCTAAAGAAATGTGCGCTGCGAATGTAAAGAAAATTGGGGAAAAGAAGACATGTTTCTGTTAAAATTTAATTTTGTAAAAATGTATGTGGAGACTGCAGACCAGTTCAGTGCAAAGGTGTACATATCATGTAGATTACTCACATCGCTTTCCAATACCATCTCTTAGAAGTTCCACTTACAAGGCTATGCTTTATATCAAAGAGTCTGTTGCATCTAAACAAGCCCATTAGTTTGAAATACTATAGTGCTGTTCTGTTAAGATTCTACTCTTATTTTTCTCACATGACAGTTTTTAATTCTTTAGTTGGTGTTTAATCTGTGGAATGCATTTATTGAAATTGTATTAAAAAAATTATAAAAAAAAAAAAGAATAAGAAAAAAAGGTCTTGTTACAAAACGCAATATCTAGGGAGAAAGAAATGTTACACTGAACAAAGCCAATTATGAACTATTTGAAAAAGTTTATATAGCAGTGGAAACCTTATAAAATGAGGTCTGTTAATTCGAATGTCACATAAACCGAATTTTGCAAGATAATAGGTAATATTTCACTCTTTGAATCTGGTAAAATCAGACTCATAATTCGAAGTTTTTCTGGTTTGATTATTTTAATTCGAAACTCACACCACCAAAAGGCATAACAAAAGCACTATGTTTCAAGAAGAATTCAACGCTTATTGCTCTCCAAGACATGCTTTTCAATGAAATGGTGTTGGGAGAAGGTTGCTATAGAAAAAATATATAGGAAACGATCATAAACGCAATTTTGAATAAGGTTATAAACTCTATTAATTTTAACACTTTGTTGTTCAGGTATGTCCCTTTTTATAATTTGAATCCTCTTAAATCGAGGTTAAAATCAAATCCCAAGCAATTCGAATTATGAGGTTTCCATTGTACATAGAAAGACAATTTTTTGTGTAAAATCCAAAACTGTTTTGGTCCAACTGAACTCTTCTTTATCTAAAACTTGAGAAATCTTACCTTTTTGACTTGTCAAGACATCAGAAATACAGGTAAGAACAGCATGAGGGACGTAACAATCATAAAAGAAATAACATTATAAAACAAGTTATGATTTTACCGGTAATTGATTTTTACTAAGTAATCAGTACAGAGGTTGATAGTTTGATTTCAAAGTAGCACACCTACAAAATCACACAGTGACCACTCTTGTTGAAAAAAGAAAACATTAATTTTTGTCCACATATGTACAAGAGTTACAAGTCAACACAGTGGCCAGCATAAATATCCCTATCTCATAAATTTATAAATAGTGCTATTTATAAATCTATGCCCTATCTTCAAAGTAAAAACAAAAAGCAAGTTCGTGCCGCTTCTACAAGCAAAACATCAAGAGATGTACATGTATGTTAGTTTTGAACTACTTAAAGCATATTTTAATTTAGAAATACAAAATACCTACACGTGCATTCGAAATGATTAAAGCATTTTTTTTAAATAACACATTAAATTTATGAAACACCTGAGCTTATAACTATTACCAATGTATGTAAAACAAGAAGAAGAAAATCTTCACAGCTTGGCAAAATGTTATATAAACGCATTGCAGTTTTGATAGCAAACAGTATTGCTTACACGTTAAGTAGGACAGATTATATTATTGTATCTCAGAATGCGTGGAATCTCACAGATAGAGAAGTACATGGAAAATAATCTAAATGTTCATTGGTTATAAAAAGTTGTCTTTTCCATACCCATAATCACTTTCATTAATTTAGCATATGGAACAAGAAAATATTTACAAGGATCAAGGGTTATTAATTTTAATATCGTTCTCGCTACTTCTTGTGCGCTCTCTCTCTCTCTCTCTCTCTCTCTCTCTCTCTCTCTCTCTCTCTCTCTCTCTCTCTCTCTATCTCTCTCTCTCTCTCTCTCTCTCTCTCTCTCTCTCTCTCTCTCTCTCTCTCTCTCTCTCTCTCTCTCTCTCTCTTTATACATGTACATATTTCTCTCCATCCCTCTATCTCTCTCTGTTTCTCTCTCTATTTCTCTTCATCTTTCTCAATCTTTCCTCTGCCTCTAATGCTAAATGACTTATCCTTTATTCTACCTCTCCGTCTTTAAAATACGATCCTCCTATGTCATACCAAGCAAGTTCAACAAACAAATCCCTCCCCTGGTGTGTTTATTTGTTTATTTTTTTTTTTGTATTGTTTGGGAAACATTACTTTTAAGAATATTCATTAACTAGCAAATTTTATATTATACTTCAACACAAGTAAAAGGCAATCAGAATGTTCATGTGTATGGGTGGTATCATATAAATTAGACTCATATTTTTTAAACTGATCTTTAAGCCTATGGTTCGAAACAACAGTTTAAAGGTTTACAGAGTTTTTTTCCGACTCAAGTAAACATAAATATAATGTATACGATATAGCACAGTTATGCCTTTAAACCATAAAATAATATGGTATTACCATGGATTACTAAACTATAGTAGTAGTCCTTGGGTATTACCTAACATTGCTGTAAACAGTAAATAAACTTATTTCAAGCAATGACTGTCTATGTATAATTATTATAAAAATGCCTATGCTTTTCATACCACTCAGAAAAGAAAACAAAAAACATGTCGCCACTTTTAGAGACTTCTGCACAAAAAAATATTGTTCCCCCTAAAACAAATTATACACCATAATATGAACATTATGTACATTTTGCAAGATTTATTATACAATTGTATTATGTATAATAATTGGGATGCCAATAATCTCAATGAAAATGAAATTGATGTGGAGCATCTAACATTTCGCTCATCAGTGATGTGAATACATAGATTGTTTAATATACTGGTACTCCCTCGCCGTCTCTGTGTGGGACCAAGATTTATTGTTAGACTTTGCTCTTGAGACTCACCCTAAACATAGCGCAGTTAAGGAAGTTCAAGGTTGAGAAACTAGGTGATGGTTAAGGGAGAGAGAGAGAGAGGGGGGGGAGGGTGCGGGGGGAGGGGGAGGGGAGGTGGGGGGAGGGGGGGGGGGGGGGGGGGGGGTCCAAGTTACGTACAATGTGTATTTTACATTATTGCGTCATTGTTATTGGCATTTGCAAAACAGAAAAATGTGCAATATGTACATTAACTATTAGAAATCACATAAATTTAGCGGCTCCGGATAGGCAACAATAATTTTATTATAGTCACGATCACAAAAAGATGCGCTCTGTCCTGTTGTTATGTTTAATTTAAAAAAAAAACACGTAAATAAACAGCGAGTACATCTGTCTGTCTGTATGTCTGTCTGTCTGTCTGTCTGTCTGTTTGTCTATCTGTCTGCCTATCTGTCTCTGTCTGCCTGTCTGTCTGTCTATCTGTATGTCTGTTTCTTTTCCTTTTTTGTCTGTGTGTCTTTCTTTTTTCTCTGTCTATCTGTATGTCTGTCTCCTTCCTTTCTCTCTCTCTCTCTCTCTCTCTCTCTCTCTCTCTCTCTCTCTCTCTCTCTCTCGCGCTCGTTCAGAAACAGTCCTCTGATGCAATGTCTTATTATATAAATACATGTCAATGATAAACACACACACAATTTAACAGTATTGTAAGGAGGTTATTAAATGCCAGTTGTTTTTGTTGTTGTCCCTTTTTTTTACAATGCTGGCACCACCATGTAAACATTAAAAATCATACATTAATACAAACCTTGTGTAGCATAGGGAAAGTGTTTTTAAGTTTAACAAATAATGATCGTTAGAAATGCTCTTTATTTATTTCTCCCTGCATTTCTCTCTCTCTCTCTCTCTCTCTCTCTCTCTCTCTCTCTCTCTCTCTCTCTCTCTCTCTCTCTCTCTTTCTCTCTCTCTCTAAGGTATTCTTACTCTTTGTATTGTTGCTTATAATATTGCTATTTTAACAGCTATCATTGCATTAAAGATAATAATACGTGCGAGTTTTTACGTAGGCCTGCACACTTTTTTTTTTACCTAGGGGGCGAATATCAATCAATGCTTTGAAATCATAGAAAAATGTTGAAGAAGACAGGAGCCAAGATATAATTATATGGCATTTTTTTCATTTCAAATAAGGGTTAACGGAGCATAGAAACTTGAATTTAGTATACTGTTTGGTAACTCTACCATTAGACTTTGGCTCTGCACTAAAATGTAACTTTAAAAATGTACTAGCTCCGCTAGAATAATTTCAGAAACATGATTACTTCATTGGGTGTTAAAAAGTGAAAATCGTTAGCGGACTTGCAATAGTCCACCAATACCTTTACATGTTTGTATACACAATAAGCATATGGGACTTACATGTTCTGAATAAGAGCGTAAGATTAGGTTGAAAACAAAATGAAAGCTTTTTATTTATCTTTTTGCACCTGCGTAGATATGAAATCGCGTAAAGGGACTCCTTGAATAGTTATTGCCTTTTTCCTCACAGGACAAAAACTTCACATTGAAGCGTTTTTCCCATGGAATTAAAGTACAAGTAGCAGTCACAAGTTTTTTTTTTATCTTAGGCCTAGGACTCATGCGATTATAAAAATTTGTTAAGATAAGTGATCCAATTCTAACCATGACATGCATGAATACGATATAATGTTTATGATTGGGTACACGTGTAATTCAAAATGTTTTTTTTTTTACATTTACGTGGTAACGTTTCAGTTATCAGAAGTTTCTCATAATGTATACATTTCAATGAAACCCCAATGAAGGAAAACATAAGTTATAGACGAGGATTGCGTTTCTTTGAATTCATTTTAAGTTTACATTAGAAAATGGTTATAAAAAGAAAACGATGAAGATGATTGAATGTAAACTATTTGCATGTTTTTGTTTTTGTTTTGGTTTTTACATAAAAAATTTTATTTGACGAGCCCACAATGAGGAATGCTAGTAGACATCAAAGATGTTCAACAAGTAGAAACACCATAGCGTCAAGCTGTAGTAGATATAATATATTTTTCCCGTTTTCGCGCTTTCTGTTCTCTTTTTATGACTAAAGGTCGTATGGACAACGGTGTGGTAAGCTTACGACTCTTCTTAAGATGTGCGAACAAGAAGGCTTACGGCGATTTAAAAGCTACCGTGACAATGTACTTACGGCCATAGAACAAGTCGCACCGATTAACATCACTCTCTCCTTTAGCTTGATGAGTTAACTTAAACCACAGATGTCTATTAATAGACTTCATGTTTTCCGTCACTCTTGGTTAATTTATATTCATGATAGGAAAATAATGCTGTACTTTCTTTATACTTTTAAAGATTCTTTAAATGCACATTATCAGCTCATTGCATTATCCCGCCACACACATGAAAAATCTCACTCCAGAAGAAATAGTGTTTGAGCAATAATGAGTATTTAAAAGAATTTATGATCTGCTTGGAAGTTTGCAGAATTAGCCTAATATTTTCATAACTTTACGAAACGGCTGATCAGTTTTGAAAAGAATGCCACTCGCTCTTTAATTATAGGAATAACTAAGCTATAGCTACTATTTTTGGACTACTTCTTCGTCTCTGAATCCAGTTTAATCAATACTTCATCTTTGTTGTGTTTGAATAATTATCATGGAATGTTAGTACTTTCAAGTGATCTGTAAATCATTCTTCGCGCATGGTAAATTATTGGTTTGAACACGATTAAAAGCAAAACAAAAAACAACTAAACGAAACAAGATATAAGACCCCCCCCCCCACACACACACATAAAAACAAAAACAAACAAACAACTCCGAACAAACAAAACTATCCGATAGTTGTGCTGAACTCAATAATACAAGTCTAGGCTTTGAGAGTTGTTCTCATGCAACGTTTTGACAAATAAATCAACTGAGGAGAAACTATCTTCTTGGGCTGTAAGTGCAACGTCGCGGTAGCTTACAATACATCTTAGGACGAGTTGCAAGCTTACTGCAACGTTGTACTTATGGCGATATTTCATACAAGAATTATTCCAAATAATGTCCCCCCGCACTTTTCCTAGAACTGTAAAAAAAATTGCATTAAAGTTTATTTCAGTGTTCACATGTACAAAATAAAACTCATCTACTTATGGGGTAAAGGGTAATAAAACCTGTGAAGAAAAAGAGAAAACCCAAAAGTGGAAAGCTATAGAAATTAGAAATCGCGCTGTCCTTGTAATAGCTCGGATATGCGGGTCCGTGTGGTGCGCGTCTGTGATTGGTGAGCTTTGGCCCGAGCTGTCTTTTGATTGGTCGCTGTCTACTTGTACCGCCGTGTTTTGGGCCAGTCCTGTTTTGTTGGAGCCGACTACATTATAGCCTGGGTTGACTGATGCTTTGTTTCCAAGAGTTTGCACAACTGGAAACCGTACTTCTTTTGGAAAGCAATCTTTAGTCTTCTTCTCTGTGAAAAGAACAGACGATTTTTATTGATTAATGTGTATTTACCATAACGCCCCTATATTGATGTTTGGAGGAGGGATGGGAGGTAACCAAGATATGGAATTTCATATTTATTCCCTAATTTAATTTTAGTATAAACTTCAAACTAGAAGATGGAGCTAATATTAATCATTATAATTACATTGCCATCAATTTCATTACGTTTGGTTTTATGCAACGCTGATTGAAATTGTATATTCAAAATTTTAGTGTAAAAAGGGAGACACGGATGGTTTGAAGGTGAAAATAAAACGAGATCATGCAATAGTTACTGGACATGTAGTTACAATAGAAATACGCCAATAAAGAATAATTGGTCTACTGTTCTAGCAATCGGACATCAACTTACTGTCGTCCAGATAAAGAACAGCGTTAGAGTTCGAATTAGTTAGGTCTATTTCTGTGACCAGGCTGCATTGCGCTGTTGGCATTCGATACAAGATCCGCAGAGGTGATCTGTCCACGCTTAAATAGCTTGTTAGAATCTGGTGTAGGCGGGAGAGGAGTTCATCATTTAGATACACACTTGGTAATTTTAATGATAAATGTTTCATTACTGGAGTATTGGGAATTCAATAACACTTCTTGCATAAATCATTGGCAATGACAATCTTTAAATCAATAAATTCATGGTTTCGAAAAGAGAACAGAGATCAAAAGCACGATAAACTGTATACTTATCAATGCAATAAAATCAGGTGTATGTGTTGGAAAAAGGGTTACTTTCAACCACACTGTGAACAATAGAAAATTAATGTCATTACATGGATATTAGATTAATTTAGGCAGTGTGTTTAGTTGATTTGAATTCTTCAATTCTAACATATTGTTCTATCGTGTATCAGAAGATCCAAAAAGTGTGCCACATTCATACTTCAATTTTATATTTGTTTCGTGTCTGATTATTTTAAATCCACACTTTACCCAACAATTGTAAGAGTTTGTTCCGTCCATACTCCTCGTGATGACCAGCTGCTGTAGGTTGACTTTTTTGTCTTCAATGAAAGAGAGGCACTGGAATTCTGGGAAGGGGGGGGGGGGTGGGGGTAGGGCATTATACATGTAGGCGATTTGCGCAAATGGAGGAGAAAAAAAAAGAAAAGAAGCAGGAGATTCGGGAAGATGAAGAGAACGAGAGAGAGAGAGCGAGAGAGAGAGAGAGAGAGAGAGAGAGAGAGAGAGAGAGAGGAGAGAGAGAGAGAGAGAGAGAGAGAGAGAGAGAGAGAGAGAGAGAGAGAGAGAGATAGAGAGAGAGTGAGAACGAGTTAAATTTACACATAAAGAGAGATCGAGAGAAAGAAAGGTAAATAAAGGATGGCAGGAAGGAGAGAGAGAGAGAAAGAGAGAGAGAGAGAGAGAGAGAGAGAGAGAGGGGGGGGGAGAGATAAGCGTGGGATGGGATATATTACATTAATAAAAACTGGAAAAAGAGAGGGAAAGAAAAGGCGAAACAGACATTTTTATCAATAATGTTACAAAAACAGATAGACATAAAAAATATAACGCCCACCACTTGGAAGTATCAGCTCCTTGCAAGTATCTGAGGCAAGCTCGAAGACACCTCTAGTGGTACACCGTTTCTCATCCCAGTCAGAGACAGTGCCCTGACAGCTGCGACCGTTCACAGTCCCGTTGAAGGGTATTTTACCGGTGAGCCCGCAGTAAGAGGGCATGAACCAGTCTTGTTGTCCTGACAAAATTAATAATATATGATAGAAAATGCGGTGTCCAATAGGTTTATCGGTTTATAGGTTTATAAAAGGTAATTCCATTTGCCTGTTATGCATACTCCGCTAATGTATTTTACTTTAATTTGACTGACGTCAAAAAACGTTATTAACCTTTTTTGTTTCTTTTTTTTTAGTAGAGATAAAGGTATTTTGCCTATAAATCCGTATGAGCAACAAGAAAAAGACGAAAGAAAATGCGGTGTCTAAAATTTATACAGAGGTAATTGCATAATAAGTAGGTATTTTAAATTCGACTAGAATTTGAGTAAAGCCAAAAATGTTAGTTTGTTTCAGTACAGATAGAGCTGAGTTTACAATACCAGGGAAACACGATTTCTGATTGTTAACGGAGGATAAAATTAGTTAGATATTAACAGTTTGGTGACAGATTTTGTACAATTAAATCTTTTCGTATTTTGTAGATGGGAAATCAGCATCATTTAGTTCAATGATCTTTAAGACAATGTAGTTGGGCTTCGAAAACCATTCGTTCAGGCCGCTACAATGGGAGATATATAGTAATCAGACCACCTTGGTACCATGGCGGCCACCCAATACGCTGAAAGGTTGCTAAGGAGAAGTGAGATTATATGCTTCTTTTCATTAAATGCAAAAGGTGTTAATAACAAAGCATGCAATCATAAATATTCAATTCTGTCTGTTTTCTTTACGAATTGCCAACATCAAATAGCGCAAAACATTTAAAAGACAACAACCAAACAAAACAGCTCCAGCAAAGAAATAAACAACCTGGCCAAAAATATTACACTCACGAATAAGATTTCGAAAATGGTAGCTGCGAATGAAATCTTTTTGTGGTTCTGGGTCGTCTCTGAAGATGCACATATCATCCATTGGCAGCTCAGATCTTTCACTTGTACCTGCCAAACAGATGTAAAACTTGGCTTACCTTCGGTTTGTTGAAATACTCTATGTAAAATGTATCAGTATTTTTGTGGAAGGTACAACGTTGTTGTAAGTTTATGTGCCGTCTTAAGATATAAAAAAAGAATGCTTACGTCGAGTTGTAAGCTACCCTGACTTTGAACTTACGATCCTCTGTCTTGCTTTTTTTTCAAGCCGACGGCAGAGAATATAGAAATATACATACCATCCTTTAAAAATAGTGTGCCTATGAGAAGTATGTTTACCCTGCGTCTATTGGTGTATATAAAAATATTTAACTGTGATAACCCTACACATGGATACTTTAAACTAGTGCATATCCTTCACTTTTAACCAACCTTTTTATGCAGTTTGTATGTTTTTACCACTCAGAGAGATACAGGAGTCTCCGCTGCTACTAGTATAATGTAAAAACTGTCTTAGGACATAATGGGGCACAATATATCTAAGATGCTGATGTTACATAAAAACAAACACACACTTGAAATATAGTATATCGCCCACCCACCAATATCATTTTAGCTAACTTGAGAAGAACAACGATAATTAATCCTCTTAATTATAATATGATGCGACAAAGAATTATTATTAAAAGATTTATTATTATCAAATAAAATAGATTAGAACTTTTGAATTGACTCACGACCGTACACCAGTACTTACAAAGCCATTTTAGAAGTAATAGGGGTGTAATTAGAAACACTATTATTTATTTAAATATCTATAGAAAACATGTTTATTTCTAGGGTATATTGTAATAAGGACATGCGATATTTTTCCATTATTACGTACCTATTCTGTACTGCAAGACGTTTGCTGTTTGTCTTCGGAACTCAATGCAAGTGTAACGTGGAGCACTGAGGAAAAAATTACACATACTTATATAACTACTTACCAGCACGGTGATTAGAAACAAAACAACATTGCAAGTGTAGTAAAACTTTTTACTTCTAAAAACTGACATACATCCGTCACATTAATTCTTTCGCTCTAACTCTCTCTTTCTCTCTCTCTTTCTCTCTCTCTCTCTCTCTCTCTCTCTCTCTCTCTCTCTCTCTCTATTTGTCTCTCTCTCTATCCATCTAACGGTCTATCTATATTTACCTGTTTTTTTTTCAATATTTAAAACAAATTTAGAGAAAGAGAGGGAGGTAGTGTGAGAGAGAAAGAGAAAGAGATAAAAAGAGAGAGAAAGAGAAAGAGAGAGAGAGAAAGGGAGAGAATAATAATAGAAAACTGGTCAAAGACTATGAAAAGAAGGAAAAAAGAAAAAAGCACCAAAATCACAACAGCAGCAGTAACAAAAGAAATAACAACACTAGTACGTAATATTATTATGAAGTTTAGTTTAAATAAAACACCGATAGCAAATTGACGCACCATCCGTTTTCATAAAGTGACGCCACCTTGAATCGCGTGTCATTGTTTTCTTTTTTCAAGCACTGAAAATGGCCGAGGTGAGAGAATACTGCCATTTTGTCCGTGATTTGGACTGTGACTTTTTCTGTGTCATAATGTCTCTTGGTGAAGTACCGCCAGTTTCCGATATGGATTTCATGGAACTCGCACATTCTGGACACCAGATCGGTTCTAACCTTGAGGGCTGGATAGATGGAAGAACAGAAAAAGAACTGAAATGACAGACTCATACGAAAATATGACTTGAGGCATAATTATTTTAAAGATACGCAACACAACGTATAATCTCGAGTCAGATAACAAAGCTCTCATATTGTTATACGTTACCTAGGTTCCCGATAAGGATCTTTTACGGCGACAACAAGTAAAGTCACCCTACATTTAAGATGTTTGAGTTATAACTTTGTATTTTAAAATGTTTAAAAATAGAAGTCATAGCACGCCTTTGCGTATAATCATCAATGGGGATGAAGATTATGATGATGGTGATGGTGATAGTGATGATGATGATGATGATGATGATGATGATGATGATGATGATGATGATGATGATGATGATGATGATGATGATGATGATGATGATGATGATGATGATGAAGGTTATGATTATTATCATTTTTTATGATGATGATAATGATGATGATGATGATGAAGAATAATGAAGAATAAGATGATGATGATGATGATGATGATGATGATGATGATGATGATTATGATAGTTTGATGATGATGATGATGATGATGATGATAATAATTACTATAGTTTTGACGATGATGATGGTGGTAGTAGTTGAATGTTTGGAAGACACGATTGTTAGGGAAAGGTTGACGAAATGGATGAGAGCAGTAAAAGAATATAATAATCAAGAGAGGCGTCTATACCTAGAATAATAAATAAAAGAAATGAAATAAATTGTGGTCTGTAAGCGCAACATCACGGTAGCTTACAACTCGTCGTAAGAATAGTGCGAATGAGAAGACTTTTGACAAACCGCGCAAGCTACCACAACGCTGTACTTACTGCCCTATAAATTTCGAGCTTAAGATACTTATTTTACTCACGACATTTGTCACAAGCCAAAGGACAATGTGGTGCATACGCCTTGTTTTTTGCACAGTCGATCGGGGTTTTAAACATTTCTTTGCAGTTTTCTCTGTCATCATCTTCACACGTATGAGGGTCTGGAATTTTCAGAAATTGAAAATTAAAAATATATATTCTGACGTCTATTGACTGAATGATGTGTTTAATAAATTATTTGTATTGATTTATTTAAGAAATATTTGTATGGATGTGTTTTATCAAATTTGTTAAACTTGAAGCAAAGATGCATTGGAAACAAACAAATACAAGGTTAGATAGACATATAGAAATATCAAATGAGAGGAAGAGAGGTGTGGAGAGATATATTAATATATATTTATAGAGCTAAAAAGATAGATCGACAGATATAAAGATGGATAGATAGATAGGTTATTGGATAGAAAGATGGATACATATTATAGATTATGTAAATAGATATATAGGTAGATAGTTAATTAGACAGAGTGATAGAGAAATAATTAGAGATGGAGGGAACACGTAATACTATTAATCCACCAAACCCGATCTCTAGGATTGCAAAATATTAGCTTGATCATACCTTTTGTTTTATTTTAGGTTTGAAATTCATAAATGTAAGTATAACGTCAATGGCTACGATTATCAAGTGATATATCATTGAGAGGCGAATAGAAGACAAATCTAACTAAACATTCAGAGAAAAAAAATACATTTTTGCTTTATCTTATTATAAACTTGAGTAAAAAAAAAAAAAAAAACTAAAAAAAGACCCAAGAAAACAACCAACAGTTTTTATTGATTATCTGAACAATTATTAAAAATGAACTATGTCAAAACTATAGAGCAGTGATATAAACTAGAAAAGCTGTACAAATAAACGACTGTTACCTTTCCTGCGCATCCTGAGCTCGTAATACTCAATGCCTGCGATTGGTTTCCCGTCCACCTTGGTAGGGCACACGATACTGAAGTAGACCAGGACTGAGAACTCGCCCCTTTGCTCTTTAGGAAATCTCTGACAAGGGAAATAAAAAATCATATGCGTGAATGTGTATTTAGTAGAGTTAACGTTCCTCTCTAAGTATTTTCATCAAAGTATACTAGACTAATGATTGATTTAATATCGCTACCGAATTTATTTATTTTTAAAACCTTTCGACCTTCAAAATTCGTATAAAATAGAGACGTTTGTTTGTTTGCTGCTTAGCCTCCGAATCAACACTATAAATTTCTATATTTTTTTGGTTCAAATTAAAAAAAAATTTTGATTGCACTGCAATTAAACAATTTATAGGTCATAGAAACCAAACATAAAGACAGATAATATTATAAAGAAGAAAGGGATATAAGAGGGAAAGATAAACTGGTGTGACATATTGAAATTTTTGTAAAATGAGAAACTGTCTAGAGAGAGAGAGAGAGAGAGAGAGAGAGAGAGAGAGAGAGAGAGAGAGAGAGAGAGAGACAGACAGACAGACAGACAGACAGACAGAGAGAGAGAGGAGGGAGGGAGAAAGAGAGACAGAGAGTGAGGGAGAGCTACAGAGACAGAGAGAGAGGGAGGAGAGAGGGAGGGAGGAGGAAAGATAGAAAGAGAGACAGACAAGTAGAGCGAAGGGAGAAAGAGCCGAGGGGAAAGTTATAGAGAGAAGGTGGGATTGGGGAAATCGACAAAGAGACTAAGAGTAAAGGTTTTTCTATTCTGCAAATTATACACCCAGTTTAATACCATTAATAAACATCTCTCAGGAAAACAGAGAAACTCGGACAATTGGTGGATGCTCAGCAATTTTGCTCCGGTATCTCTTTTCTTACCAAACAGTACTTGGGCTCCTCGCTGTAAGCATCCGATGCTATGATGAAAGTGAAGTTATCGGAGTGCCAGCCGGCCCAACAAGTTAGACGTTTGACTGGAAGGAGGAAAAACACAAATGACAGACTGTGGGGAAACTGAAGAAACTGAACATACTATGCGGGAAAAAAAAGAGTAAGTGTACGTATTATTATTCCGTACAGTTTTTACTTTTATTCCTTCACTTTGATTTCTGGTAAGGTTGGCAGCTCTGGGGATTTGATTGTTTCTTTTGCGTAAGGAGTAAAGAGCCTATATTCTATACAGTTTCCAAGACTAACGACTTGTATGTGCTGCCACACAAAGGCAGTGCGATGATACCATGACTCCTATCTCAGCCGATTACATTATACTAACACCGACCCAACTAGTAGGGGACGAAATCGGACAAAGAAAATTTAATGAATGTTTAACCTTTCTTGCGTTTCGAACCAGGGACCTGCCAATTGTTAGACCAACACTTTCCTTTTTGCACTACTTTGAAGACTGAGGGGAAGATGCCAAACTTCAAAAGTGTATGGATACGATTTTTTTGTTCTTACACCTGTTGCCTACATTTATACACTTTGATATTTGATGAGTTCACAACTGCTTAAAAACGGGATTTGTTAATGTTAACAAAATGCTGCTGTATTGTAATTATATAAAAACTGAAGAGACAATATTTATAGGATATAATTGAATAGCATCAGACATTTAAACACCAGTATTACTTTCTAATCATATACGACAGTGAAAAATAAAATTTAAGTTAAAGAATGTAGAGAGTGAGAAAGAATGATATGCTGGTTTAATGAACTTTGTAGTTTATTACACTAAATGCGTAAGCCGAATGGCCACGCTATTTTCAAATACCATGGCAGTTAACTGTCTTTGTGTGCATGTTTTCTTTCCTCTATAAACATTTTAATTTGTTAGTGAAATGATAAATGGATAAATATCAATGTTTCCATCAGTTCAGCCCTTTTCTTGATCTGAAAGAAGCGTCAAAGATTCATCTGGGCGAAAAACTAGGATGAAAACCATTACTAGGTCGAATTCATATGTTTGGTTAAATTTCCTTTTGGCGATAAACGTAACTAAATGTAAGTTAAAATATGATTATTAATCATTTCAGACTCACGGTGACTGTGTTTTGAGAACGGGTTACATTTTCCATTGACGGGCGTCCTGAACTCAACACCGTCACTTTTCATACACTCGATTTCCAGCGTCGATCTTCGCCATTCTTCCTCGCAGTAATCCTGGGGTGCAATGAGAAGTTTTGGTGAAAGGAGGATACATAAATCGCCACATGGAGGCTCTAACATTATCCTTTTGAAATTTGATTGTGTTGACTGCATAGCTAAGTTTCATGTTAAAAAAGAATCAAGACTCAACATTACATTCTCATAAGATTCCTTTTTCTTAGTTAATAAATGTTCTCTCTAGTTTCCGTTGTTTCTTACACTCTTTATATCCATTTTTGTAAAATTGTTATTTGTAGAAAGAATGCTGTATTATAATATAGCATTCATAGCCGTAAAGCATGTCGGTTTAACAACGAAATAAAAAAACAACTAAAACCGAACAACAACAACATCAACAACAACAATAAGGACAACAGCGACAACAACAAAAACAACAACAATACTCTTCAGCAAGTACAACTTGATATTCCCGGTTAAGTTAACTAAAAATGATTAATACAGTTAATGATTTTTTTCCAATGGAAAAAAACAACAACAAATAAACCAATGTATTTCTTCAGGCTATCGGGCTGGGTTTGTCTTGAACACTTTGACCATCTCACCTCATTGGTCAATCTCCGGATTGTTCTGAAGCTGAAACCGCCACTCAGTTTGCATGGCGCCCTCTCTTGATTCCATTTGGCTGGACAAGGGAGGAGTGTGGGGAGGGGGGGGGGGGGGGTAAAAAGAAAACCATTGTATTATAAGAAACCAATAAAATTGACCTTCCTTTATCTCTTTTTCTTTGTATTTTTATTGCTATGCATTTTCATGTCTTTCGCTCTATCAATATGTCGCGTCTTGAACTTACCTATCCAGGGCCATTCCTCCAGAGTTAGTTGGTTCTCGTCACACAGGTTTGGATCATTGGTTTGGGCAAGATTACCTGAAATGGTGTTCATGAATGAGATTGAAGGTAAATCGGAGCATTCGTTGATGTTGTAATTGGAGCAAAATATAATTCACAATTTTCATAACGTGGTTTTACATTATTTTAACTTCTCTCAATGTTATTGTGGTTTTCGGTTTGTGTGATCAGATAATTATTTCCTTATTTTTCTATCTTTCGTTCTATCTCTCTGTCTTTATGTCTTTCTGTCTCTCACTGTCTGTCTGTCTGCGGGTCAGTCTGTATGTCAGTCAGTCTGTCTGCCTGTCTGTCTGTCTGTCTGTCTGTTTGTCTGTCTGTCTGTCTGTCTGTTTGTCTGTTTGTCTGTCTCCCTTTCGTCCTATGCCTCCGTTCTCTCTATTTCTAAATGTGACTCACCATCCCTTTCTATTTATGTACAATATTTCACTAAAACTGTTCAGATTTCAAAGCATATTATAACTACCAAAACAGTAATAAAATCTCTTGCAGGAAAAAAGTAATTCGTTTTGGTGATTCTGTAGGAGATAGTCGTCTATTCTATACACATGTGCATTCTTTTCCACCCCTGTTACCCATGGTCTCCGTCTTTTTGTATGTCTATCTCCGTTTTTCTTTCTCCTTCTCCTAGACAGTTTACAGCAGTTTTTGTTTTAATGTTTCTCTACTGACCTTGGTAAACCTGCACAATATTGTTGCTCTCATTTTTGAACTTGATACAGGTGAATCTGTGTGTTCTGTAAAAAGGGCAAAATTAAAAAAAAATAACATCTTTAAAAACAACAACAATCAACAACAACAACAACATAAACACAAAAACTACATAGTTAACAAAGGCGATGCACCATTATATCAATATGACCAAAGGCGGGTTGTAAAATATTTTCAGTTAGTAGGATTGCATAGGATGGTATCGGTATACTTGTATGACCTGACTTTCGGTTATTGCAATATACCTTTTTGTAAAGAACTATAATCACACAGGCAAGTTGAAAATGATATCTTCGAATTCGATATATCTGGGGTTTGGGGGGGAGGGGCGGATATTTCATAGCAAGAGTTAGACTACGTTAACTAATTCTTCAAATACTACTATCTTGGCTAGGTTTACTTGTTGTCAATGTTTTTAAAAAAATTTCTTAAAACTGTTTTCTGTTTCACAAAATATGGAAGCATGTCATATTTTTATTTATCTACTTCCAACATAATATTTTTGCGTGTTAATTGTAAAGGGAACTGCGTAATAAATTAATAATTCCCCTATGAATAAAAGATATTTATAAGATCGTGTGGCCAAAATTTTTATTAAAAAATTTGATTAAATTACGGCGAGAGAAAAACAATTAGGAAGGCAAAAGGTGTTTGTGTTTGAGTAATAACGTTTTTAGCTTTAACATTAAGTCGTCAATCATACCAGTGGCAAACGATAGTCTAACAGTCGAAATCATTTACCAATAAAACTTTTTCATAACGCTCTTGTTAAGAGCGCATAGCAAGTTAAAACGTTAATATAGTATAGTTTGACAGTCTTTGTGCAAATTGTAAAGCTCTACATTTTTAAAGATGAAGTTATCTAATAACATCCCATGATCCAATGCATAGCAATCCGAGTGCAGGAAAGAAAGCCAGCCTTAAAAGCTTATAATTAACTTTACAGAAATATGCTGCCTCTTTTTGTGCTTGCTGGGATAAATTCTCCTGGGGTTTAAAATAATCTAATGGACATTTTCGATTTCATCCTCGTTTGCTTCGAATAATTCATGAAAAGGAAAACCAGATTGGTTTCCATGTGATGCCAGTGTAGAGTTAGGTTCAGCAGGTTTTTCTTAATCCCGTTTTCTTTCGAAATGTGGTTTCATATCGATAAAAGCAAGTCTGTTGAGCGTTGATAAATGCGTTCGATAGGTATAACCTATTATGGCGCTACATTTTTTAAAAAGCTGAATATTTGCACTTTTTCTGATGACCAATGGTTTTTGTGATGTTTGTGTAAAGCATTTTAAATAAATACGTGTAAAATCAGTGTTGGATTTTTTTCCATTTGTAGATGATCTAGTTTCAATTATTAAAGATTTTCTTTTATTTCTGTTAAAATAACTTGCTTTTTTGTTAACTTAACAATAAATAAGACATACTATATAAAAATGAGCAGACATTCTATCACCACTTTATAATGAACTCTTGAAGTTCCACTTGAAAATTAAAAAAAATCCCTTGTTATTTGTGTTGTTGAAAAGAATTTAAAGTCGCAGTGTGTGTGTGCGTCTGTGTCTGTGTCTGTGTGTGTAATTCATCACCATCAAAATAAACTAACAGTGTGTAAACAGATTCGTAACTTATATTATTACTATGAACTTGAGAAGAAAAAAAAACCGCGGACGGAACGCTAGTTCAAAATGTTTATTTAAACTTTTAAACGTTAGTCATGGGCTGAATAATATTTCAAAATGTTTATTTAAACTCATAAAAATTAGTCACGGGCTGAATAATATATGCCCTCGGCTGGAATACAACAAATTCACCTTGATTTTGAAGCTACAGTATTTACCTCTTGGTACGCAAAACATTTCTAAGCGAAGATGACCCCATAGTTTCTAGAGATAGAAAAAAAAACATGCGCAAAACAAAACACCCTTAACAAGAAGCAGATGCGCTACATTTTATATGTACATTAAACGCCTTGCAAGCCCAGGAAACAATGTTAAGCCTCACCTTTCCTTTTTTTTCGTTCACTTGTATAAAAGCCTGATATGTTTAAACTTAGGAACTAGCACGGCCATTTTTAATCTTTTGAATTTTAAACTCAAAAAGAAAGGTCTTTTTTTTACATTCGAAAACATTCACATTGACTTCAAAATATTTTTGACGATTAAGGCTCGCAGATGTTTTTAATTTATATTATATTTGATGTTGCTACTCTTTTCTCATATCCCTTAACAAAGCTGATAAAAAAAAAATTCAGAGAAATGCTGTCATGTAATATTTATTTATATTATACCAGAATAAGCGTTTAACAACGATACTTTGGGGACAGATGCATCTCTTTTCATTCAATATAATCTTTGATTGACAAACGTTGCACAAAGTTAATACAAAGAAATTTCCAATTCGTTTACACATACGACTATGACTCTTCCTCTCCTTCTCTCTCTCTCTCTCTCTCTCTCTCTCTCTCTCTCACTCTCTCTCTTTCTCTCTCTCTATCTCTCTTCTTATCTCTCTCTCTCTCGCTCTCTATCTCTCTCTCCCACTTTTTTCGTTTGCCTGTTTTTCTTTCTCATTCTACCTTTCTCTCTCTCTCTCTCTCTCTCCTTTTCTCTCTCTCTCTCTCTCTCTCTCTTTTATCTCTCTCTCTTTATCTCTCTCTTTCTCTCTCTCTCTATCTCTCTCTCCCACTTTTTTCGTTTGCCTGTTTTTCTTTCTATCTATCTATCTATCTATCTATCTATCTATCTATCTATCTATCTATCTATCTATCTATCTATCTATCTATCTATCTATCTATCTATCTATCTATCTATCTATCTATCTATCTATCCATTTATCTATCTATCTATCTATCTATCTATCTATCTATCTATTTTTAATTTTCAAATTTTCTCTAATTTTATTGATTCTTAAATTGTTAACATAATTTTCCCAACTCAACCAATCTTAGACTCCAGCATCAGATAAATTAATGTAACGTCAACTCACCCGTCCGGCTGATATTGAATTACTCTGTAGGTGTTTTCAGCTTCTTCGTTCATGCACGTGCGGTTGTAGACTACCTGCTCATTCTGGCACTTGTCTGACTTCATGTGTTGGAAGCGGCGACGCCGATGTTTGCAGTCCAGAGAGTTGGTGGTAGTGTAGCGGGTGTGCCAGATGTGACCGTTCTATTAAGGTACATGGATAGAACATTTATTTTAATTATTACTGATTAAATAGTTATCGTGAGGCTTTTGATGGTGCAAATGTATTAAAAGTATTGCAATCTTAATTGAGATATACATAAAAAGATAGTGTTTGGAAATTAAGTTGAAAATTGTAATTATGATAATCATGAAGAAAAAATAAAATCAAAATAATAACCAGGAGTATCATCGTATTTTTCAATTTGGTTCTCCTCCTTCTACACTCAAAAATATTATGACATCCAACGCATCTCCTATTGTGACTTGAGCTAGTTATTATTCGTTCCGCCTGATAAAAAATAACAATAATTCAATTGATTATGATAAACAAATAAGCACTATTGAAAAGAACACAATTCAAGAGGACGACAAATTTCTTTATAAGTACGCATGCTTGTACAGAACTGCTTTGATTGCGGAAAATCTCCTAAAGTGGAATATAATGGTTGTGCGCACCTTTACTACAATTTCATGCTTCTCCAACCATTCCGGCCTATGGCGGACGTTTATCCAAATTGTTCTGGTGGTCCAGGGAACGAGAGATCCCTCTCTCTTTGGACTTTGCATGAACTTGGGGAACTGGCAGGCTTCATCTGGGGCTGGGGAGAGAAAAAAAACCAGACATGTATACTACTGATTAAGCGTTGCTTTGTCTTAATTGATTGTAAAGATTGTACAGAAAATTGTGTTTAGTGTCAAAAGCGTGATGCTATGATCAAAATTGCATATATGTGACCATTAAATGACATGCACTTTGTTGGTTTATTTCTGTTTTGTTTTTAATCCGTTTTACATTTTAAACGCTAGGGACTAGTATTTCATCTCTGCATTCTCCCAACCTCTCTTTAAAAGTCTGATTAATGGCGTCTTAGTTAATTTTTAAATGGTATTGATTTTTACATTACGAAAGAACCCACCGCCTTTTACAATGAGTGCGTCTTTTCATTAACTCAGGTTTACAAGGATTGAATTTGATTTTAATTATGTTTTATTGGTACTTGTTTATATTTTTTCTTATGAAAGAAAATAAAAATCCGTTAGTGTCGTGTTTTTATAGGCAAGATCAATATTTACAATTTGAATACCTGTTCTTACATGAGGTTAGTGATTTGGCAAAGAAAAAAAATAAATAAATTACAGTGCAAACATAATATGGTGTGGTTCTCTATTGACTACGTGGGGTTTTTTTCTTTCCAAATAACAAACACTTCCTCGCATTTAGACATAGAATTCATATTGGAACACAACTGAAAATAATTTTGAAATCTGAAAAACGACCGACTACTCTAGGTGGATTGTTTTTTTTCTAAAACTTAATCTTAGAAATAATTATCTGGTGGTTCTTCTTTTTTTTCGTTCTTTTTTCACCTTTTTCAAACCAAGTGCCCGTTTTTTGCTATCACTTTAATAAACATTTCCTCAACAAAGATGGAAAAACATTTATCAATGTTTTGGTCTTGCTCCCTAAAATGAGTTTCTTTCTTCTAATCGTATCAGTGAAAAGCTGGACTCTACAGCTTTTGCTTGAGGCATCGAGAAAGAGCAAGCGACTTTTGTCGGCCGACACCGGAAGTAGGGTAATCTCCCTATAACCGGCGGGGATATCCCCGGAAACCCCACACATGGGACAGTTTTACCGGAGACTGCTATAGACTGTCTCTGGTTTTACGGAGGCCAACAATTTTGCTCTTTCTATGCAGTCTCATTTCGAGTTTCCTCTGTTGAAGTATTTCCACGTAAAGTATTGCTTATTATATATAACTAAAAAGACAAGTTCAAGTTAAAAGACTGGTTCAATTTCTCAAATGTTTCTAGAGAATTTTACAGGGATGAGGGAAAGACAAAATGTTATTATAAACAGACAAGTAAAGGAAATTATACTCGGAAAAAGTATCATTAAAGTGTATTCACAAAGACTAGTGTCTTAGACAGAAATTTCTCTTTTTCTGGGTGTGTGATAGGATGCGCCGAATAGGATGAGGAGAGTAGGCAGTGTGGCATGTTGTGCTCAAATCGAAAGGACGTTATTGGGGTCTATAATCCACTTCCGCAAAGGGTAATTTAAAATATGGAATACCGGGTTAGCTTGTGAGACATTTATCGAAGACAAGTCACAAGGTGTAGCTTAATCTGTAAAGGTGTGTCTCATTCGCACTCTGTATACTTTTATTCGAAGCACACAATTACATTTTTTTTGCAATTTGTTCCCAAAAGCATTGCATCCTCCGTATACATACTAAGGCATTGAACAGCGTTCATCTCTGTACTACACAATTTCTTTATCTCTATCGTCCTAGCTTTGATAATGATGACTTCATTATTTGTCCCCCAAACACTCCTCGAATCTCTTTATCAGCGATTGACAGAAGTTCACCATGTTATCTTCTCGTATAAATAATCTGTGCATGATGAGAGAGGCTGAAACGTTCATTAGCAGATACTGTCATGGCGTTATCTTTTAATACAGCGCTAACAGAGACGGAAAACCAACAAAGGAGATGGTGATGGCAGTGCTTTATGAGATCGTTAACGCCCATCAGGGAATATTAGCCGAACTTTTCAGAAAAGGTCCAGGATTTCCATGGGTTGTTATCTGGTTATTAAAAAACAACCGTACAGTCAAAGATTTGGAGTGACCACCCACTTTGAATCAAGGCCAAGTTTCACGGTGTAAAGTTAGAGTTAAAAGAAATACACAATAATGTTTGTCTCAATGCGCTATTTGCACTAAATAATTATCCCTTTGAGAGTTATTAATGTATACTATAGCTATAGAATTATATAGAAATTCTTTGGTAAAGTTGCAGAGAAAATTGCACTAATTTAAAACAATCACACAACCCAACATTGACATTGAAATTATAGGGAATTTAATCTTCTCTGACAGAATTGGTTGATTATTTGTGTTTGTGTGTGTGTGTGTGGGGGGGGGGGCTCTTAAGCTTTATCGATCAGTTATAGGTTTATGCTAAGCCATTCTGGGATAAATATGAATTATTGGTTTTTATTATACGAACATGCTTTTTGCATACAAGACTGAATGGCGCCGTTTTGAAATTCCTGGCCATAATAATATTCCCTGAAAAACTTTACAGAAAATGCGGACGCATTTGGTACGATTACGTTCAATGTATAGATTTCATTAAGCTTCCCAATAATGCTTGTACTTTGATTGCATGAATTGTCTTGGTTTTCCACAGGATTTTAATTGAGTCAGTGACCTATGTAACCAAGAAAAGGGCTAACACTGAACTTCAACTCACAATAAAAATTTATGTTTTGACGAAGCATTGAACCTTACCTTTCCTGTATCAATAATTCAAAGTGCATACCGATATTCTCACAAAATTTATATTTTGTTTTTGTCCCATTAGTTCACTAAAACCTAATAATTTCAAACAAATAATAGTTTGTTGTCTTCCCCCCCCCCCACACACACACACACACAAGCATTAGGTTGTATATTGTACAGTACTCTACTTTGTCAGATCATTTAGCATCAATTCGCAACAAATTGCAAAGTATCAACGTCAGAAAACCAAATCAGTGGCACCTCTCTCCGCGGTTTATACTTAGGGAACAAAACTGCTCATGCAGTCAAAATCCCCAATTTAAGAATAAAGGTTTGCATCGTCTTGAGCCATGGCGATTTGATAGCTCTTCTTTCCTAGAGCGGGGTCCAGGTCTAGATTCGCTAGACCAGCATCACGGCGATGCTGCGAGTCTGCGACTAATGTGCCGCAGCAAGGCAATGATAACCTCGTTTGTTCCCTGGAGAGGAGACAAGAGTCACACAATTTTGTTGACAAGGGAGATTGATGTTTCCAACTCATGCACCGATAAAACACAGGGAAACAGATAATTTGAAATGAGTGCCGTTTTATTGCCTTATCTTTTGTTCTTCTTCCGGAGCTTTAGGGCTACGCACTAAAATGAGGGAATCGAGGACCTAAAATCAATACCGACAGAGAACTAAACCTGTAGCTACGTAGTTGATAATGCCAACTAAACTGTTGTTTGAATTCTTCGCTGATGACAAAGTTCTAAAATTACAAACATTTAAAAGATTAGGAAAATTAGTATCGATACGATAGAGGAAAAATGTTGGTGATATCCTAACTAAAACTACAATAGCATCGTTAAACTAATCTGGCTCAAAGGACTCCTTTCGTGGGCTCAAAAGCAAAAAGAAAGAAATAACCTTTTACTGGGGATCCATTCGGACTATAGTATTTTTCTGTGTTCTTATTCATTGAGGGGAAAAATTGGGATTGAAGAAAAAGAAGACTATTTGAGAAAACGGAAAAAAAGAGAGCACATTAAAAGAGAGAGAGAGCGAGAAAGAGAGAGAGAGAGACAGAGAGAGAGAGAGAGAGAGAGAGAGAGAAAGGAAGAGGGAGAGAGAGAACGACAGAGAGAGTGAGAGAGTGAAAGAGAGCGCCAGAGAATGTGGAAGCGAGGGAGGGGGTACAGACAGGCAGGTACTGACAGACTGAGACAGGCAGCCAAATAAAATAAATAGATCAAAAGGCGGCCTTCAGAAGCATAGACATTCAAGCATTCGTAATACTTTTTTTGTCAGTGAAATCCACCCATGGCTCTTTGAGAGGTACTGGGGCAGTAATATTTTTTCAAAATTAGTTTAATTCAATTTAATATTTGTTATATAGTTATGTTGGACAACGCAAGATTTTCCTGGAATCAATTCAGTTTCTCATTGCCTTGATTTTTTAGAGTTTTAAAATTGATTTATAGTTTAATTTTTTAATTATCACCGTTAACAGATACACGAATTACCAATAAACTAATATTAAGATGTATCTTTTTTATCAAGTTTGTGGTCAGTGTAAAATCCCACCTAGTGACTTTAAGAAATAATCAATCTTCGTAGTTTTCTAAACATGTATGCCCCACTCTAACTTTCCTCAGTTTCTACGTTTTGCTATTTCCTGTCTTGAAAATGCAAGATCTCAGCTTCTATATAAGCTATTCGAATACAAATTAAAGTGTATATTATTCAGAAAACACGCAGTAATGCAATGTGGAAAATAGAAATGCAAAAAAAGACATGCATGTAAAAATTATCACCATGTTCCTTGGTTTCGCCTTGCTTATCTCATACTACAATAAGTATTTTCAATGCTTGGACACTCTACAAGCCTGTAGAAATGTCAGGCATAAGGATGCATGGCTAGATCACCTAACAGAGAATTGGCAGAGGACCTCTCCAGCATAACAGATGGTCAGATGGATCGATGCGATCAGGAGCAGCCTAATGCTGTTATTTGGCTCCTCATTATTTCTTATTAACTCTATCAAAGAAATAGTGCGGGGTCGAAATAGTTCAGCGAATAAACAACATTGCATAATAAATGCGTTTGAGTTAACATACGGTTATGCTACAACTTATGTTTTGTTTTGTTTTTTTGTTGTTTTTTTTTTTCTTGAAAATGTACTTTATCTGCTTTTGCCTCTATGCATATCGTTGTTTGCATGTCTATGCCTGTCTGACTGTCTGCCTGACTCTCTCATGAAAGACAAACCTCCATCAATCTAGGGGCCTATTTTTACAAATAAAATTATAGTCTGTCTATTATTTTTATTCCATCACTTCTTTATTTATGACTTCACTTTTCCTCTTTGTCCATCTTTCTGTGTATCTGACCCTGTCTTTCTATTGGTCGGTCAATGCCTATGTTTAGCTTATGTCACTGTCTTTGTCTCTAGCTCTCGCTGTCTCTCTCTCTCTCTCTCTCTCTCTCTCTCTCTCTCTCTCTTTCTATCTCTCTCTCTCTTCTGTCTTTGTCTCTCTCTGCCTGTCTGTATTCTATCTGTCTGTATCTGTGTTTGTCTGTCTGTCTCTTTTTGCCTTTATCTCTGTGTTTGACTGCCCTTCTCTCTCTCTCTCTCTCTCTCTCTCTCTCTCTCTCTTTCTCTCTCTTCCTAGCTCTCTCTCTCTCTGCCACCCCTCAGTCTCTCTCTCTATTTTACGCCATGTTTCTTACGTCCAGCCAAATTACTTTACTCTCAAGTTGTGACATCTACTGTAAAACGTACACACATCGTAAAAAAACCCGCATAAGTCAACATTGGGAAACGGTGAAAACTCATGCTTTAAACGAGTCTTTTCAGATAACTAAATTATACACCGTGATAACAGTATTTGTAATAAATGATCCTATTTCTGAAATTTTTTTTGTGCTTGCTCATTTGGTATAATAAATTTATTTCTAGGATGTTTTTTGTTGCTGTATATTATAATAACAGAAAAAAATGTGTATTCAAATCAAAAACATTTATGTTAAATGGCGTTTTAAAAGGAAAACATTATTTTTCATTAGCCTTTTTTATGACCTCATTACTCTTTCACATGATTCTTTGTGTTTGAATATTAGGTCATGTAAAATAGAGGCCAAATGTTTTTAACACCAACGCTACTAGTAATATGTTGGTAATATAAATTAATTGGCGTGAATGAGGCTTCCAGGTTAGATTGCTTTGATGTGGAGCGAACGAAAAAAGACAGGTCAAGTGAAGAAAAATCTAATGGATAGTAATGGTATCAAGTAGGTTTTTTGTATTTTAAAGGATTGAGATACAATTTCTTTTATCTCTCTCGTCTCTCTCTATCTCTTTCTCGCTTTCTCTTTCTCTATTCCTCTCTCTATCCCCATCTTTTCATCTCATCTTGGGTACTATCTCTATCTTACTCTCACTCTCTCTCTCTCTCTCTCTCTCTCTCTCTCTCTCTCTCTCTCTCTCTATCTCTTGTGTATCGGTTAAGCTCAATAAGGAATGCTTTACGGTGACGGATCTTACATTGTGTACGTGTTTCCTTACATAATCAGAGTAGATACATAAGTACTTCTGTCTCAGTCAATCACATTAGAATGACATCGATTGAAAGAGAATAATAATTTTAAAGGGTAAAAGTAGGGGACTGTATCCTATACCATTGGGATAGAATTTGTCACGAAATCAATCCTTGTCTGCTTAATATGTCATCTTAATTTCCATCAATGATAAAATTTGACGTACGTATTGTTTTTATCTCCTTGGCTGTCTAGAACTGGGAAAAAATATATTACCTTTTCATCCCCCACCTACCCGTTATGGCTTTCAAGTTCTTAAAACGTCTGAAAATTTCAAGGTAAACAAAGCATCATTTTTACGAAAATTTGGTATCGTATTTCCGATTACAACTCTTAGATAACTTAATAATGCTGTGTTTCAAGCATGCTTCTAAAACTAATACAATTTCCTAAATATTTATGCCCAATTCTTCAGATTTATGTCGCATTTAAGTCAGCTCTAATACAATTGTGAGACCACAGGGTGTAGCTTTAATCGAATAAACTGCTTTTAAAAAGAGGGGAAGCGTCAGAAAAAGGAAATATTTCCCCACTTCAGTTACATACCACCCTATTTCATTTTTAAAATGGTATAAATTTAGAGTATTTTACAAATTAGATAGAACATTATACAACTGAGGTGGCTATTTGTTTTACGTTCTGAGGAAGATTCATGGTAATTAAGACTTCGGCTGTCTCCACTTATTGGGTCTGCACTGGAGTAATTGTATTACTGTCCACGCTCTTGTCTTAGCCTCTTCGACCTGTAAGTTTCCATTTCACTCACCAATTCACGTATTTTATCGGTGTGTCAAAGTCGTAACTCAATTACCTAATTACCTCGACGAGTAGTAGTGAGTAAAGGTGTCTAGGAAGAGAAAACAGCAGAACCGCAGGCTAAAATACAAGAACTCCGAAACAATTGGACAAAAACGCTTTCAATGTCAGGTTCTTAGAATCTTGAATCTGATCGAACGCAGCTAGCACAGGCTGAAAGCAGACTGGGACGAATGTTCGTAAAGAATTATCCTACTGTGATGTATGCATCTTTTGGGGACCTATTATCCTACTGTGATGTATGCATGTTTTGGGGAACTTAACAAAAATAAAGTTGTAATACCTCGTAAATTCCTAAATCACTCTCTGTGTAATTATTTTATTGTTTTGTGAGTTCTTTGTGAAATCTATAATTATTTTTAATGTTATCTCGTAAACCACACACGCAGAAAAATATAACGGAACTTCTAAAGGGGTGAAATTAATGCTTGTCAATCGCCTTTTAATCAAATTATGAAAATTAGGAGCTCAAAATTCCGATTCTGTACTTATCGTCGTTTTACTCATATCTCTTTTTGCGCACGCTGGTTCTGTACAGGAGAACATTTTAGACCTAGATGACCACTTCAGACAAAATAACAAGTCTACAATCGTGACTAAACGTAACCCAAAAGCGTCGAGATACACAGCAGGGTTTCGATCCAGTGATTATATATAATAAACTTTCTGACACAGCAGAATATTATGTTTTCCATACGCTTACTACTTTTTTACCCTATTAAAAAATACATATTCTGTGACACACTGTTCCCCCCAAAAAACCGAACACGAACCCTTACATAACTAGGTGTATATAGTGTTATATTCTTTAATTATGCATATTATTGCTGTATCCGTGTAGCTTCATGCTATCATCAGCTAAGCCTAATTTGCAGTCGATTTGATTAGGCAGTTCAGGCACAAGATAATCTATTCAGCTATTCTTGCCCCACCCAGTAAGGTCTGCGAATGGATCCAACTCTCCCAAATTCTCAATCCGAATGCATCGAAGTCATTGAAGATAGCTTCTACCTTTCACACGCACAGGCTTTCTTTGCATCCAACCTTCAATAGACACACACACATTCACACACGATTGCTTGATCCTTATTAAGTCTTTTCTTTTACTCTGATCCCCCCCCCCAAACCCTCCAACCCAAAGCATAGGTACTTTGTTCACCTAATCTCCTACTGACGTACACACACACACACACAAATATACACATCCCCACACGGTTGTTTGATCTTCCTTAACCCTTATATCTTATCCCCATCCGCCCCCCCCCTTCCACACACAAACACACTGACACACATCCTAACCAATGCATAGTTACTCTATTCACCAAACCCTCAACCTCCATTACATACATACGCACATTCACAAAAAAGTTGTTTGATACATATCAATTCTTGCCCTCATCCGATCCCACCCTATTCCACCCAACCCTTAACCTCCAAACACACTCACAAACATTGATTTCACGACACAACTATTTGATCCTTATCAACTCTTTATCTGTTTTCCTCATCCGAATTCCAACCCATCCCATGTTTTAAAACTCGCCTTTCCGGCAGACATTGCCCATCAATTCCCTGACCATGTTGCATCTCCTGGATTCACACAGACACTGTACCCTTGGGGCTGGTAATTGGAAGACTCATGAAACTTTGATATACGCTTATTTGCATGACTTGAACGCACCGCAGGCACGATGTGTAACGTAGAGGAGGAGAATAGAGGGCAGAGGAAAAGTCAGATTGTGGAGAGTTTTAAAAGAAACCAGGAGAAGGGTGAGAAAGGTAAAGGTGGCAGGAGAAAACAAAGAAGGCACTGGCGATTAAGGAGGACAAAATCGGTTAAAATGTCTAAACATCTTGATAGTGTAAAAAAACAAAACAATTTCAGCCAAAAAAAAAAGCCCATTATAGTTTTTGAAAAGAACATCGGTAATTTTATAAAATTAATGTAGGTTTTAATGATTTAGAAATCATATTTACGATTCCCCCAGATAATGAAAGTAATATTCAAATATTCTGACTTAAGACGTCGCGCCCAATCATCTCATAAGATTGTTATTATTGTAATGCAATAGCATGTAGAATTATAATATGCTATAAAATGTATAAACAATATTTCAACATGAAGAGATTTAATCTTTTAGCAAACTATTAATTTAAAGAAAAACAAATTGCTTTTCAAAGATAGCTTTGTGATTTATATTGGTGGACTACAGGTTAACGACACACCTGTATAAAATGAGCCAAATATGTAGATATAAATTAGGAAGTGAGCGAAATAGATTCATAATTATATAGATAGATAGATAGATAGATAGATAGACAGATAGATAGATAGATAGATAGATAGATAGATAGATAGATAGATAGATAGATAGATAGATAGATAGATAGATAGATAGATAGATAGATAGATAGATAGATAAGATATTAAATTGTCCTGCCTGTGGCTATCTCTTGCAACGCAAGTTAGTGTTTCGAGTAACTTGGTCAGTCACTCCATTTGGGTGTCTGGCACTTAGTTGTGTATTTCCCATCTTTTCGTAGCACTTGGGTTTCGTTTCCTTCCTTAAAGTTTTGAAGTAGATATTTTGAGCGGCGAGGACAAGTTTACAGTACTGTTCTTTTATTGAGGCTGAGTTTTAGTTTAAGGTATTGAATTTTTCCGAAATGCAAAGGTTGCAACGGTGGCTTGTCGGAGAGTAGGGCTTTGCTCTTTCAATTATGTCCCACGAAATTTAATAGTCAATATTTTTTTCCCGGCTCTCATATTAGTTCGTTATTAGTGTCGTTGCTGATTTGTTTATGTTTTAATGTGTTCGAGGTGTGCTGATTGTATATTGTTTTGAATTCATTCGCTTTGATGCCAAAGTATGTGTCTTTTGGTGATTTCTGTTTGACAGTAGCTATGTACACAAATCCTTTTATGAGGCACTGGCCCATCAAGTGGGAATGCCGTTTTGTTCAGGCAGTTACATGTTGTTTTTTTTTCTTTTTCGTGTATTTTAGTCTTGCATTATTGTGACCATTTCTAATTTGTTTTTGTTTTATATTTGATATGCAGTTGTAACGAAACTTTTACAGTAGTTTTGCTGACAATTGTATGCAGTTTGTTGTCTGGTGAGAAATAAATGTTAAAAAGTCCGAATAGAGACACAGACAGAGAAAGACAGAGGTGGAGACGGAGAGACAAAGAGACAAAATAGACAGGGAGACAAAGACAGACAGACATACAGAGACAGATAGTGCAAGGAAGATTGGTAGAGAGAGGGATAGGGAAATTTAGAAACAGACAGACAGGCAAACAGATATGATGGACACATAGCAGTGACAAAATGGAAAATATATTCATGACCAATTACTTATAAACACAGACATTGCTGGTTTTCAAAAATGCATCGTTAATCATAAGCCACATCCCCGATCGATCCCTTTTCTCAATGATAATGACAGAGGTAATTATTAGGACAATCTTGTATTGTTTAAATAGCAAGAGACAAATAATAAAATGTTGAAGGGATTGTTAAATTGATCTATCTCTCTATAATGAGATCCAGGTGCATTTTATTACACTGTTCACTCGTTTTTCACCTTTCTGATTTTCCATTAATATAACAAAATTTATTCCTTAAAATTAGATAATTATGTGCGAGTTGTTTTATTTTTTTAAAACGACATGCCTATAATTCCAACTTGACATGAATAATCTGGTTATGCATAATCAGAATGTATATAAATACAATGGTTGCCGTTTTCTGGCAGCTACCTTGTAGGCTACTAGCTATTAGAGGCTTCGGATGGGAAAGATCTCTGGAGATTGCTTTCTGCCTACCAAAAACTCTTCTCTTGTGTTTTGCCGGACTGTTCACTCACTGGCTTGCCTGCTGTGTTTCAAAAGTACGCCCTCGATCTCTAATATTATCAGAATTTGTGAAAGACTGCCTTGGTTTGTTTTACTTTCGCTTGATGAATAATTATTGTTTTGACGTTATAATTCGAAAAACATTGCACCCTGCCAGCAGACTGAACTTTCTTATTTATTAAGAATACACATTCTTATGTTCTCTTAGTGAAGTTTATGCCACGGCGCTTTTCAGTGCCCTGTGGGTAAATCCCCCTGTTTCATATAAAATGGGTGGTCATTATAGTCCCAAGAGAAGCGTGCCTTCTAGTCCTTGTGCTCTAAAGGCGAGATGGTTGCAAGCAGTTCATGCACAAAGGGTCGAGCCTATGGCAAAATGAATGAAACAGTAACCTACAAAAGGAAACTTGTAATTGTCTCAAGATTTTCATATGCATTTAATGTGTTGCTTTTGAATCATTGATGGTGGATCATAATGTGTGTTCATTTAACAGTTAGAATTATGATAGGAGTAAGAGAAGTTATGAGGTTCACCAAAAAAGTGATCAAAATGCCTTTATTATTGATTTCAAACACCTAATGACAACTAGGTTGTCAAAGTATATAGCTTCTCAACAAACACCATAACCTCGACTTAATGCAGTACTGTTATATTTAACATTCTTCCTTGTGTCTTTTACTTGTAGAAAGCCCACGATTTCGCAATAGCAAGTGAGTTTATGCAACTGATATGATGTTGTCTAATTGAAATGGTTTTGGGCATCGCCGTATCGTAAAGTAAGTTGATTTACACAGCTACAAAGATACACAACACAAACTTCAAAAACTATCACAGGATCTGGTGCTCTTAGTCTTATTTTTATAGACTACTATACCCGATATTAATTCAAAGGTTGTTTCGACTTTCCATCTTACAAAATACTGTTTTAAAAGAAAACAGTCAAGAAACATAGCTAACTAATGAATATAAAGGGAAACTACAATAACGGGCTTAACTTCCTAATAAATAATTCCTATGAGTTTGTGAGCATTTGTTTTAGCAAATGTTCTTCTATTATGTCAACGCATAACGAATTGCCTCAAGCATAATATCACATTCTTTTTTACAATGTTGTCAAGCCATTTGCATCAATAACTATTCTAATAATGCCAATTTGCAAAACTTCTGCGGCCAAAAATTAAAATAATTATGTTATTTAGCGACAAACGAGTGTTAACGCTATGGCTTCAGGATTGATGAAGCAAAAATATTCACAATATTTGTCATTCACATCATTGCTAATGTCTATAATATTATTCCTATACTCTTGCACTTTCCTTGTCACACATTTCCCACTCCAACATCATTGGCCGTTTTTTTTCCTGCAAGACAGGAATGCGTAATACTCGTAGAATGTTTTGAAAAGTACATGTCTCTCCTAAGTCGTAGGTTTGGATTTCAATGTGTTTTACACTGCCATATCAGCATAAAAACACTTGCCCTTAGCAAAAGCATCATCATCATCATCATCATCATCATCATCATCATCATCATCATCATCATCATCATCATCATCATCATCATCATCATCATCATCTTCATGACCATCATCATTATACTTATCATCATTGTCATGAATGACATGAATAGTAGATAAATATTAAAACATACCTTTTCGTATTGAATTTGAATATACTTTTTGTGATCTATCTTTACTATATGATTTTACATTAAGTATAAATCTACTTTGAACAAAAATTACCAGAAACCACCGTTAAAAAGAAATTACTTTGAATTTTAGGAACCGCTGTATGTCACATTACCCGACAATATGTTACCTAAAATGATGAGGCAATCACTGGAACCCTGCGCCATCTCCTTGAAGGTTCTTGTCTAGCGACAAGTTCCATTATTTATTTTGCCCAAACAAATTCACTTAAACCTCTATCTCCGTCATTTCCAGACCGGATCCAAAAGCGCCGCTGGAGAAATCCTGTTAGTCCAGCATTGTTCCTGGACTTAACCCAATCACCGAGGCTAAGGCACTGGACATGATGGGATTCCACAGGGCGAACCACGCCTGGCCGCAATGTCTGGTCTGATTGAATAATCAGCAGTCAATGTCAAAACGAGACGGCGGGACCCAGAGCTACTGCCTACTAGTCAGTTTTCTCAGCCTGCGTTGGTCACTACGGGGGCTATACATTACTCATGGCCGGGTTTTAGACCTTTGTTTGTTTGTATGTATGCTGTTGCTTAGCGTGTAACGTCATCAAGGTCCCAGGACTAACGTCAGACATTTTTTTCGTGCTGCCATGACTCCTGTCTCAGCAGGTCACATTGTACTAACATCGACCTAACCAGTAGTTGAGAAAAATCGGACTTTATACATTTTCGACCGATTGTGGGTTTCGAAGTAAGGGGCTCTCAATTGAAAGACCAGCGCCCTACCACTTACGTTCGTCAATTCAACCCCCCCCCCCTTTTCCACCACCATCGCCGCTACTCGTTGGTGACGCCCCCGTGTTTCCATAGTTCTCATGTATATTGCTCCAAATCAAGGTGGAAAAAGGGGGGGGGGGTGAACTGGCTCAAGTAGAGCGCTGGTCTCTAGATCAGAGGTCCGTTTGATCTTATCCCACGATCGGCAGATTTATTTGTCCGATTTTCATTCCCTGTAACTGGTTGGGTCGGTGTCGGTATAATGTGATCGGATGAGGCAGGAGTCATGGTATTCCCGCCCTGTCTCGCGTGTGGCAGAACATAAAATTGTCAGACGGCAGTCTTGGGGCCCATCCATAATAAAGCCAATGTAGTGCTGACGTTAGACGTTAAACCAACTTAAATATCTCCCCCAAATCAAGATACAAGTTTGTTTTAATATGAGAACCCCTAGATACTGGTATTACGTTCAACACCTTTGAAAACGTAGAACTCGGCCTCTTTGGAAGTTTCTCTTTTGTTTGAAGGATCTACGGCCTAAGCATGTATTCATCATATGATCTGCAGAGATAACCAGGCTTATTAAATTATAGTTTTTGTCTGGATCCACATTCATATTAATATTCACGCTTGTAGACATATATATAATTTATAATTTTGACGAAAGGCTTAGTTTCGTATTGAATAGCCCACCTTCAATCAACATAGAGAAAATTCATTCGACGCACAGGTTTCCATTTTGTTTACATTTTCCGCGTAATCTGTAATTAATATGAATCATATTCTAGAAAATAGATTTTCATGTAGAGTATTTTTTTCCTTATTCCATATCCCATTTAGTAAATCTCCCGAACACGAAAAAACAAAACAAAACAAAACAACAGTGACGGCGACATAGCACAATCAATAAGTTCTTATTTGTTTGTTCTTTCTTTTCCGATTTGAATCACACATATATTTTAAATCATATCAAAACTTTATAATCCCAATTCAAAGTGTTAACGCGCACACTCTTCCAGACTTTAAAAATGCTTCTTGCTTCATTGATTTTCTTAGAATTTCAACAGGCTATAGCATCATCATTTTCTTAAAAAGAAGTAATCTACTGTCATAAGAATAATTTCAACGCTTCGACATGTTTTTGTCTAATAAAAAGATAATGTTATGATGAAGTTGTTCAAAGGCATTTAACAACTCCTCTAGTTAACGACATACTTTTTATTTCATACCAAGATGAAGGCGTCGAGAAACAATAACAAAAAGCAGAAATCTAACGGAAGTGCTAATATTGTTTTGAAAGCATCATTCTCTCCTTAATAATATTGATTATTCCTCATGTGTCAGTATGTCTGTCTACTTGTGATTATTTGTCTGACGAATCTTTTGGCAGTATCTTTTGCAGCCATATCGGGCAGTCTATATTTTTGTGTAGGTTTTGTTTTATGTGTGATGATGTTTGTGAATCTCTCTTGGCTACTCTTTAGTTCTACAAAACTGTTTTCAAATCTCAACCTCTCTGGGTATTTTTTATGTCACCCTCTCTTTCTCTCTCTCTCTCTCTCTCTCTCTCTCCCGCTTTCTTTCTCTCCCATTTTACCTTTCTTTTCTCTTGTACTAACCCACTTAATGTGTTTTCTACCTTATTTATGCCACTGTTTAACTCTCGTTTTTTTCCTTCTCTTATCCACCCTCTCTGTTCTATACGCGTTACAAGAAACAAAAACCAAACAACAACAACAAAAAACAATAATAAAAAAACAATAGGAGAACATGTATACATTTTCTGTTTTAACCTCAACTTGATTTTTTCTTACAATTGTTGGAACCCATGCAAAGAGAGACACATCAAAGTTTCATGAGTTTGAGAATTTCCGCTTGGAAATTGGCGGGGGACAGGATAGATTTGATATTGGTGAGAACTTTAGAGGGGAATTAAAACGTAGACTTGACAGCCACAGCATGTAAGCGGTGTGAGAAACAGACCTGCCCAGGGAGAAAGGATGTAACCAACTTTTTAAAATTGTGACAGGGAATGCAGACACAAAATTACCATCGGTTGAATAATGATTAAGAAACCAAGAGAGATACATTTTTACCATAATCTATGTATTTATTTTAATCGTTTTCTAAAGATTTTAATTACAAATATAGAAGAGGAGAAATACACGAGAAAGAGAAAGAAAGAGAAAGAAAGAGAGGGAAAGAGAGAAAGAGAGAGAGAGAGAGAGAGAGAGAGAGAGAGAGAGAGAGAGAGAGAGAGANAGAGACAGGAAAACAAAACGACAAATACAGCGAGAGAAAGAAAGAAAGAGAAAGAGAGAGAGTACTGAACGAGAAAGAGAGATTGATTGATTAAGAGAGCAGGGGAGAGTGTAGCATAAATCTCAAATTTACATAACTCAAACTAAGATAATCATAAAAGCACCTGAAATTCCACATCAAAGCATTAACGATCAACATAAAACTAGACTTTGTGTAACTTTATTGCCAGACTATGAATATCCAGAGATTTTCAAATGTGATTCTGTAACTTTAGTTATTCATTGCTCAAAAAGAAATGCTTTCGGTAATGTAATTTCTCAAAGCATCAAGTTAAAAAGAATGCCTAAAGTGGTGTTTTTAGTTCCGTATCCTGTAATATTTGAAAAGTCTAGAATTCTAGATTTATAGAAACATTCAGAGATTTCGATCCAGATCTAGATTAGATTCTATATCTTATTTAGGCTGGATTTATGTACAATACAATAGATTAAGTTTTAAAGTTTGGAAATTTAGACCTTGAAGATCTGAACCAATGACAGAGGGAATGTCCGTTTCACCACACGTGATTGTTATCTTAGACGAATATCCAACCTGACAACTTAAAATAAGCTGACTTAAAGCTTGACCTGAAATTTGAGCGGACAGATCAGAGAGAATAGACTTAAAGTCTTGAGAAAGAAGTAAAGAACAGATAGACAGGCAGACAGACAGACAGAGATAGAAAAAGGGTAAAGGAAAGGGAGAAGGAGAGACAGGAAAACAGGAAGACAAATATAGCGAGAGCAAGAAAGAAAGAGAGATAGAGAGTACTGAACGAGTAAGAGAGATAGATTGATTAAGAGAGCAGGGGAGAGAGTAACAAAAAGAGAAATAGAGAGACATGCACCATAGATTATAGATAGATGGATAGATAGATAGATAGAGAGAGAGAGAGAGAGAGAGAGAGAGAGAGAGAGAGAGAGGGAGGGAGAGAGAGAAACAGAAATATACAGCGTTTGAACGAGAAACGTAAATCTCAAATCTACATTACTCAAAGATAATCATACAATTCCGGATTTAACATTAATGATCAACATAAAACTAGACTTTGTGTAACTTTATTGCCAGACTATGAATATCCAGAGATTTTCAAATGTGATTCTGTAACTTTAGTTATTCATTGCTCAAAAAGAAATGCTTTCGGTAATGTAATTTCTCAAAGCATCAAGTTAAAAAGAATGCCTAAAGTTGTGTTTTTAGTTCCGTATCCTGAAAACTAATCCCTATTTACGACTTCAAGACAGACTTAAACAAATTAAGGAACAGCTTCTGTATTTTAAATGAGATGTTTTGTTTCAATATAATCCACTTTAACTTCGAAACAAGGATACGCCATTCATGATTGGATTAGTTAACTACGATTATTAGCAATGTCTATCATATATCTGGAAGGAAGAGCTCCTGCAAATGAGCGAAATTTCTTAAAAGATTATTTAAATTGTTTGCAGTCAATTGTACGCGGTTACGTTGGTTTTAAATAACATTGCATTTAAATTGAGTTAGTTCTAACTATGCACATTTGTATTGCTGGCAACTAGATTTGCCTTGCTAGAGAAATAGACAGTACGATAACAATTATGGTGAATAAAAAATGTCAATAGCAATTAAAAATTTTGCAAAAATCCAATTCTTAGCCACTTTAAAAAGTCCCATACACTTGTAGATTGACGAGCCGTTAAGCACTGCTGTGTGCTCCTCATACATCACTTTGTTCCATCTTCCCCCTGCTAATTGATATGGAAATGAACTATCTTCCTTTTCGCCGATGCCAAATGGTCTGCAGAGAAGGTCAACGGCTCTTTTGTTGTGTTACATTTCTTACGTTTGCCAAGTTTTTGGTAATATCGTTAAAGAGGGTCATAATGTACATCCAGATATGTTGTCAGATTCCGAATATTGAAACTGAAAGTTTTGCTGTTACTGCATTATGCGCAAAAACAGAAAAGTACAAGCAGATAAAAACAAATAACACAAAAAACCGAACATACGCCTTGATCATTTCCTTATTATTTTAGGAATTTCATTATCTTATGACCCGCAATGTAAAGATAGAAAGTTAAACTTAAAGCGAACAGCAGTAGATGTCGAACTAAAAGGTGTAGTTTTGAAAGCAGTAGTAGTATCATCCGCAGTAGTAGTAGTAGTAGTAGTAGTAGTAGTAGTAGTAGTAGTAGTAGTAGTAGTAGTAGTAGTAGTAGTAGTAGTAGTAGTAGTAGTAGTAGTAGTAGTAGTAGTAGTAGTAGTAGTAGTAGTAGTAGTAGTAGTAGTAGTAGTAGGTTAGAAGGGACAGCCACAATCTTAGATCTAGCTTGAGACCAACAGATAAGACAAGTAGACAGAGACATATTTTAGACTGATGACATGGACGGGGATCGAATCCGCACCTTCTACTCGGCACCAATTACCTTGCCAAGGCGAAGACCAGTGTGCTTAACCACTCTGCCATCGGCTTTCACAAAAATGAAAGCTCCTGGCAAAGGACTTTACACACGAACCGTTAGTTTTAGATGCAGTCGTTTATTACACTACGGTATGTCAAACCTAGAACTTGCAACATGGCAAAGTTCAGATGTCGAAAATATACTAACAAAGTTTACTATATAAACTAAAATCAGTCTTTTAAAAAGAAAATAAAAATTATTAAGAAACTACTATGTAGCTTTTACCTTTAAGAGATGTTGATTGTGATGGATAAAATAGTACTTTAAATAAAGTAATGAGATGTTTATACTCACCCACTGCTTGAAATCCCAATACATATAATATTGACAAGACCAGTAGCATATTGGTTCAAATTGGCAGAATCCTGTTGAAATCAAGCAGTTGACCTCAAAGGTGAAATAATGAAGAAACTCACTTCTGTTTATATCCTGTAACTTCGATTTTTTTTGGTGCGATTTGGAAAATAAACCTGCTTCAAAGTGAAAACAGTTCTAAACCGGCGAGGCTGTGCGTGCTCTAATGGTATAGTTATTCAGGCCTTTACAGTTCTTATAAAACAATAATTCAAATCCACAGTCATAAATATTAGATCAGTTTTACTGTTCTTCAACGCTTAAAACTCCCACAATCTTTCGTTTGTGTTTCCAAAGTAAACTAATCATCTATATTAATGGACCTATTGAAAAGCAAATACTATAAAAATCAATCTATATTACATAGATGGCTATATTTGACGTTCAGTGCAAATCGAACGTACCTTTAAATAAAATTTAAAAGAAAAATAAAACGGTGTTACAAAGACGTTCTTTAAGTATACGTCTTGTTAACGTATCCTCGAAAAGTTTTTTATTGTGTATTTTCAACACGCAAACTTTAATGTAATAGGCCTATTATCTTGCATGATTGTACCCTTCAAAGGTAGATTAATCTTTTTAACCCAGACTTAGGACATGGATAGTAAAAACGTAGAGCTGTGTTTTAACCACAGACTTGCCTAAGCATGCCCCTAACCTTAAAGATAATATAACACCACCGTTAGTGAAAGACAAGGAAATATTAACCCCTTTTAAAGGGGATAAGGAAATCTCGTTTCCCTGTCAATTACGGGACATCAGATAAAAAATCCAATCACGAAATTAATAATAATAACCGTCACTTCTGGCACTAATGTGGACGCAGGAAGGAAGTGGGCATCAAAGGGGCACATAACCCAGCCAACTTTTAGTTTCCTCTGGGCAGTGGTCGGCCTTGCTGCCTCGGACCACAGACGTGGATGTCTAAGACTCCTTACGGAATCAAAACTGAGCTGGCAGGTCCTGATAGAGAGTGCTTGAAGTGGGTACCATATGGGACACTGTCCATCTCCTCTTAGATCCTTATATGGGTAGTGGCTGCTAAATCAGTTTACTGGTGGTGAGGAAAAGATACAGAAAAAGTTAATGCTATATTTTGCTTATATGTATGTTAAAATAGAAATAGCTCATACATGGTAAAGTAATAGAATTAAGCAAGAATTGAAATAGTAGGTATTGAATATATCAGAGTTCTTTACAGGAGTTAGTATGTGTGAACGTAGTAAAATACTCCAAAAATTATTCGCCGTTTTTTTTTTTTAAACAAATGTGGGAACATTTAGTAATAAAAAAATCGACAACATCAAACTATTTTGAATTAAAACTACAGTTAGGATTTGTAAAACAAAATATATTGCTAACCGTATTTCTTATATTGAACTTAAGTTTTCCTAAACAATTACAACAAAATCTAGGCGAAGGTCTACAGTGGAAATTTTAAATACACAAAGACTTTCAAATTGAAACGTTATAATGAAAACTATAATTTTAATATACGAGATCATAATCGTTTAGTCAAATATAAATTTTATTGGTAAACATTGACATCCTGTTTCGATGCTTCAATTCTGTCTAAATCTACCTTTTTTCACCCCATAAATAGTTTTACCATTGACAATTTGTTATCTTAGATGTGGAATATCTTACCTAATAAAAAAAAGAATATTCCGAGTTTTTCTTACTTTAGAAACCTATCGACTATTATGAAACTGAGATTACAAAATAAAAAAAGAGAAAATATAAAGTGTAGTAAGTAATGATGTCATTATTAAAACGTATCAGGTGCCCTTTTCTCCTCACTTTATTTTAATTACTAAGTAAAAACTTACTACATAATTGAATTTTTAAAAATATTTATACATAAACTTTGAATCGAGGTTTTATTTTTGACAACCGGTAAAAAGTAGAACGTTATTTAACATGCGCATTGATTTTCATCTATCTTCATCTTCCTCCTTTAGTAAATATTTTGTACTGACTTTCGTGACCTTTCCAATTCAGTCATGACATTTTATTTATTTGTTATATCTACTATGTTTTCTATTAACAAGTGATGCATAAATTAAAGATCCCTCCTGCCACCCACCAATTTCTTTAGTAAGATTGAATGGCTTAAATCTTACTGCAAGTCTAGTCTTAAATCTTGAATATTGATCCTCTCCGCGGAATTGTGACCTATGCGCGGTAATTGAAAAACATTATAAATGGAGAGTTGTTGTTTGTTTGTTTTTGTCTTTTGTTTTTCATACAAAAATGATGTATCTTACATTTCAGTTTTTTCAATTCTACTTTTTAAATAAAACTCTCGAAACGACTAATTTTATCTTTATTAATGCGATTTTACCTTTAGAGGTATTGGTGACCATCTGTTAATGATCAGATGCTTTGTCGTTTGAATAGCGTTGAAAATGTGTTTTCTTTTTTAACAAAACCTTGCATGGTGTTTCTTTTTTTGTTTAAAATTAGAACTCCTGGGTAATTTGAGAGACTAAATTAATAATATAAAAAAAGATTGATTAATATTAACTTTACAATAATGCAATAGTTACGATGTTGAAAAATCACAGTGAAGTTTTATAACACCTCATTGAACATAAAGGTTGTACTTATTTTTTTTTCGAAAAAAAAAATTCCCTTAAAGTCTATTACTTTTTTTATCATAGAGTTTGGAATAATCATATCAACATTTTATAATTATTTGGTTTTTTTTTTTAAGAAATAAAAATAGGGCTGACAATGAAGTAAACAGAATTCAAAAAATCAAAAGAATATTGAGTTAGATCGAGAATGATGGGTAGAAAAAACAAAAACAAATAGGGAGTTAAGAGGACAAAGAAATGCTAGGACACACATATGGAAACAATAAAAGAAGGAAGGAAGGAATGTCTAAATATTAAAAATCGTGAACACACAAAAAACATAATCGCCGTATATAGGTTCACTTGGTGAAATGTAGAGGACGTTAAACCCATGTAGAGAGAGAGAGAGAGAGAGAGAGAGAGAGAGAGAGAGAGAGAGAGAGAGAGAGAGAGAGAGAGAGAGAGAGACAGAGAGAGACAGAGAGAAAGAGAGAAAAGGGTCCACTTTTTTGTTTGCGTCTATCTTTGTCGCTTTCTCTCCACCCTCTCTCCTCAGCTCTCTCTTTCTGTCTCTCACCTCTCTCTCTTTCTTTCTCTCTCTCTCTCTCTCTCTCTCTCTCTCTCTCTCTCTCTCTCTCTCTGAGAGACCGTTTTAGTTTTTTTGGTTTTGCTTAATATGTCATTGATTAGGTCACGAAAGTACTTCCTACAACATGTGGCATGTGACAAAAACTTATTTGCCAGAAGCAAATTGCAGGAATCTTGAGAAACAATAGATCCCCCGGAGCAAGTGTTTAGGCCCCCAATAATCGTAGTTGCAAGCACTAAGCGACCTATGCAAAGGAAACAAACATCGGGTATTCCCAAGCATATATAGCCCCTTGATTTTGTCAGGGCCTTGTAAAGTTGGCGATTATTAAACAATGCAGTTGATTCCGTACGTTTTCTTCTCGCACCTTTGCATTTGTTTTTTAGTAGAAAGTTGGCAGGAAAATATTGATGCTTAGGTGCATTGTTCGTACTGAATAATGAGTTTAGTTATCAAATTGTAGAAACCTTTAATGTTTTTAGATGGAAAGCAGCAACTAAATCTTCCCTGTGTCGTTTCACAGTTCCTTCTTAGTGTGGATTTAAACTGAACCTACATTGTCATTCTTTAGAGAGAGACAGAGAGATATAGAGAGAGGAGTGAGAAAGAGAGAGACAGACAGACAGATAGAAAGAGAGATACGGAGAGACAGAGACAGGAGGAGTCAGAAAGAGAGAGAGAGTGAAAGAGAGAGAGTGAGAGAGAGAGAGAGTGAGAGAGAGAATGATGGAAATCTAACGCAGCTGCTTAAGGTTTAACACTCACCTTTTTTTTGGCTTTTTAAATTTAGTGTTTTGCATATAAATTAATTTTTGAAGCTTATTATTCAGAGATGCACCGTACTTGCAATAGCCTCACAATGCTGCCATGTCATTAATAAGTCTCAAAATGATATTCTAATTTTAAAATATAATGACGCCATCTTATTGATATATCTCACAAGGCTGTGCTAATTGTAAAATTTAATGACGTCATCTCATTGATAAGTTTGTGTTTTTGTTGTTGCTAAGCGTCCAACGTCAACACTATATAGACTATATTGCGAACGGGCCCCAAGACTAACGTCCAGACATGTTTACGTGCTACTGCACATAGATAGTGTGGGAATACCGTGATTCTGTCTCAGCCGATCACATTATAGTGACACCAACTTAACCAGTAGGGGACGTAATCACCAGATTGGGACTCGAACCACGGAATTCTTGCGTCGTCGGAAGCCAATTTTCTACCTCAGGGCTACGGCGCCCCCCTTCATTGATAAGTCTTACAGTGCTAACCTACTTGTAAAATAATTATGATGACGCTGTTGAAGCAAAACCCGTTCAGACTGCCTGCTGGGCTCATACAGAGGTTTCAAGTATGCTTAATTTGATCACATGATAACCCACACGGACAAAAATTCAGCACAAGTAGTTCGTTCCCTCTTTTACTTGAATTAAATAATAATGTTCTGTGACTAAATCGCTGCAGCCCTTTGATCAATGATCGATGAAAAAAAATTTGTCAGGATAAAAATCGTTTTTAGTTTAAAAAGCTGCGGTTGCAACGGATTTTGTTCAAAAGGCAATTAAATCTCAGGCAAAACATTCATGTAGTTTGTTGTGCAAAGTAAAGCGTACTATGTTGTTATATTCACACTTATTAATACTAAAGCAAATTGACTTACTTCCAAATTTCATTAATTTATAACCTTTTAAAGATAAAAATTAATTTAAAATATAAGGAAACCATTTTTTTTTTCGAATTAAATTTTTCCCTCCGTTTATAATTTTAAAAATTTTTTGAAACGAGCGACCTTTCATCTTTCCAGATTTTTTTTAATGCTCTTGGGATTAGCTGTTTAATTATCTTCATGATTTGGTTGTAAAAACGCAATATTGAGTTTAAGGAGTGTCCCAGTAGATCCTCGTGGGAATGTAATATAGAGGGCTGAGAGGCGAATTGTAGGCTTGTGGTTTAGTATGATAAAGATCCCATTTTCAAAATAGCTTAAGGGGTACAGTAGCTTTTATTCCTATCATAATACTTGTTTCTCAAAAACTGTAAACTATGTAGTGTATTTAAAAAGAAATAGTATAAATCTGTTGAACTTTTGCATTTGTTCACTTAAATATATGAATATATAATATTCAAAAACAATTTTGTGTTCAAAGGCTAAAATAAAAAATTAGTATGAAAATATATCTCTGTATCAGTCTCTCCCTTTCTCACTCTCTCTCTCTCTCTCTCGTTCTCACTCTCTCTCTCTCGCTCTCTCTCTCTCTCCCTCTCTCTCTCATAGAACTTTTTCAGATAAACAGTGTCTAAGAAAGAAACAGAAATCATAACATTTTAAAATGGAGCTTACTACCACAAGATACAATTGAAGAACAGTGACGAGGCCTGCGAAAAAACTGAAAGGAGACGTGTTTATCAGTTTTGGCGAAGAAGATCAGGACACACAAAGAGTGCATCTCAACTGACACCTCGACACTCATCTCGGAAAAGAAGAGCATGAAACAAATCAACCAGGCGCAGGGCATAGAGGAAAAACGCACACTACAAGCTTGATACTTGGAGAAAAATAGAGAGCTGAAGTAACATGCCAGGAAAGACAAAAGAAGTTACATAGAGGAGCTGACAACAGAGCTAGAGGCTGCAGAAGTCCCAAGAAATATGAAGAGACTACGAAATCACCGGGACTCTCTCGGGGAGAAACAAAAACCCCAGCTACTCTCTCTCTCTCTTTCCCTCTCTCCAGATTTAACGTCTCCAAGGTTTCCCAGAGGGATTCTATACGGCGCCCAGGCGGCATACCACCTGAGGCTCTTAAGCCCGACATGCAGACTCCGACTGACATTCTGTACCCACTCCTATGCAAGATCTGGGAACGACAGAAAGTTCCAGAAGACTGAAAAAAGGACACCTTGTTAAGTTACCCAAAATAGGGGACATGTCATACCGCGTTAACTGGTGAGGACTCATGTTGTTCTCCTTCAGAGAGTAGACATTTATGAGGCAGCTGAACGATCTTGATTTTGCAGACAATATTAGACATCTCTCACAAAAACAACAAAATGCACAAGAGGAGCTATATCGTGTGTCAGAAAAAGTAGGAAGACTGGATTCCAGATAAATATTGGACAAACTGAAACCATACGAATCAATAACAGACAGGCACACTCACTGCACTGCATCAAGAAATCACCAAAGAGGTTGACATGTGTGTTTATTTTGGCAGCGTTGTAAGTAAAGACGGAGGAACAGACGAGGACATCGGATGCCCAATCAATAAGGCCGGACGCACTTTCAATATCTTAAGACAAATCTGAAAGTTGACAGCCCTGTCGGTACGAAACAAGATCTAGATCGTCCATATCAACGTGAAGTTGGTCTTAGATCAATAGCCATAAACTGCAATCATTCATCATCAGAGGCCTCAGAAACATCCTCAAAGTTAGGTGGCCAGAAGTTATCCCTAACAAAGAACTGTGGGACAAAACGAAGCAAACTCCCATCAAGATGGAGATCAGAAAGCGCAAATGAGGCTGAGAAGGGCCACACGCTTCGAAACCTGTATCCAGCATCACAAACAGGTAAACACAAGGTAGGCCGTTCGAAACAGTTGTTGAGTTGGTTTGACTCCCAACATCAGCACTATATAGGCTATATTGTGGACGTACCCCAATACTGACGTCTGACAATTCCATGTGCTGCCACACACGAGAGAGGGCGGGGATACCATGACTCCTGTATCAGCCAGT
>RQTK01000238.1:108633-121891 GCA_003991915.1 Elysia chlorotica | reverse complement strand
ATTATTATTATTATTATTATTATTATTATTATTATTATTATTATTATTATTATTATTATTATTATTATTATTATTAATATTATTTTCGTTGGAGCAGATTTTCCAGTCAAGCGTGAAGTTAAACATACTTTCTGAAAAAATTTTTTACAGTTTTGTTAGACTCAAACTATAAATAAAGCATGTGAGCGTGCGTTTTCTTATCACTAAAAATTGCTAATCTCCATACTTTAGTACTCCACTCTTCCACAATTATATTCAAATCTAATTTGTATATAGTGAATCAGTTAGAGCTATCGAAAACTCATTAACTAATTTAACTTGAATTATTCTTTACCATATAGTTCAGCATCTTCAAGGGAAAATGAATTTAAATACAATCCTTTACGGACATTTAACTTAATTGTGAAAGTTTCAATAATGTTACTGATATAAAGCCTTTTTTATACAAATCTACACCAAAATCACAGAGCAAGCCATTAACATAAACATCCTATTTTATTCTAAAATGCTCTAAAATATTTACCTTTCTTTAAAAAAAAAACGCATTTCACTGGTAACGGGTGGGGGTTCGCGAAAAAAAAAGAAAACGTTGAATAACTAAATGTCAATCAATTTTTGTATTTCTAAAACCTCCCAGCTGTAAAAAAAATATTGCCCGCTTCAACATGATAAATCGGATATGAAAAAAGGATAACGTGGCAGTTAACGTGTGGTTGATCCCAGAATTAAAGTAGCATCTCAAAACTTCGGTTACACTTTATGGTCGAGTCTTGCATTAGATTAAATATAGCACAAAGATATTTCAGATGATTGGCAATAGACCATTTCGTAAATGATGCTTTTAACAAGATTAGAAGAGCGGCTTATTCCAATGATTTTCAGAAAGCCGATTACTCTAGATGTTGGAGCAAAAACGTGAATTCGACTGTAAAATTTATATGATCTTGGGCATAAGCTCTCAGCTGTCTGAAATGTATTTAAAAAGTTGCGAAAACATACGCAGCGCGTCTATTTAAAAAAAAAAAGAAACAAGATAGATTTATGAAAACGGCCATAAAGTTATTATTTTTTCGGATAAAAATTTTAGAATAAAATAAATATTTCTTACATGGTAATTGGTATGTATATAATAACTATGTGAATGTGTTTTACATTTCATCGTAAAAATTCAATAATTGGACACCTTTGGAGTCATATATCTATCGCCACTTTGCGGAATTTAACAATGATTATGCTGAAGGGAACCTTTTAATATTTTATTGGACTGTAAAAGTAATCCCGGATTAGATGGCTAAAATTTTGAAAACCTAGGGTTTTCAAACCTGATATTCTAATAATCAATCAAACAGAGGAAAAAAAGTAAGCTGCGATCTGAAACAGTAATTCTTTAGGCTGCGAACGCAGTGAGTACAAAGACCAACACGTCTTGTACACGAATTCGTCTTTTGTGAACTTTCGTCAAAAAGTTATTAATAACGCGCTTTGCAGTGAAGTGAAGTTGTGTTGTCGACAGTGCGTTTCAGTAAAGTTTAAATAAGGTTTCTAATACAGGTCTCACAGAAAGACAAGTTGATGTTTGTACTCACCCAATGAACCTTATAATTTTTTTCCAAATTTTTATTTATTATAATTGCGTATATTCTCTTTTTGTCTTCTGGTTTTTTAACAAATTCTTGCTGTAACCCTATGAATTACAGCGAAATTTTCGGGTATAGTAAAATAATGCTTGTCTGTTTGATTTCCTAAAACAAGAAAGTTTTATTATTAACATTAGAACTTTTTTTGCATGTAATTTCATGTGAATTAAAAAATTACTGTTACACAGAGGAGTTTTTTCAAAAAAGATTGTCAAATAGTATTTTTTATTTCTCTCTTACTCCATTATTTATCTTGAGAAATTCGACCGCAAACTAAAATGTCGGGGAAACCTAAAATGTTCACGGACATGCCTTATAGTACAAAATAATATAAACGTATTGGTTATTTTGTAACTACATGCAAAATGAATATGAAAACAATCACAATAATACCTTTCAAAAAAGGTTTTGGAGTCATTATTCGGACATGCAGTGGGCGTGTTTGGATGCTGATCCATCCTTTTTTATTCCTAATGTTGTATCATGCTCCATTTTCCTCGGATCGAACCCTGCCCAATAAGCACCGCGGGCGGCGATATTTCACAAACTGCCACTCAGCGGCTTTGTTTGTTCAATTGACTCTATAGGGCTTTTATGTTTAAACGAACTGCATTTGGGGGGCAGGACTAGAAATTATGTCGATCATGTAGATGCATTTGAGAATAAACTAAGTGGGTAAGAGAGGAGAGAGAGAGAGAGAGAGAGAGAGAGAGAGAGAGAGAGAGAGAGAGAGAGAGAGAGAGAAAAAGAGACAGAGACAGACAGACAGACAGACAGACAGACAGACAGACAGACAGACAGACAGACAGACAGACAAACAGACGGAGAGAGAGGGGAGGAGAGGGGAAGAAGAGACAGGAAAACAAAAAGACAAATACAGCGAGAGGAAAAGAGAGAGAGAGAGAGAGAGAGAGAGAGAGAGAGAGAGAGAGATTCAGACGGACGCACATACTCTCAGACCCGCATACAGTTAGACGGAGATACACACAGGCAGGCAGACATGCAGGCAAACAAAGACATACTGAAATAGACATAAACGTACAGGTGGACAAAGAAATCGGTGTATAGCGATGATGGAAAAAGTAGTTTAAATTATTTTACTTGGTGATATAACATTAGTTTATGTATTGATATAGAAACCAACGACAAAAAAATGAAAAAAAATATATGCTAAGTTGGTTGAAGTTCCTGAGCCGCCGAATGAAAAAAAACAACGTATGTGCGCTGTTCTTAAGTGTGGTATGCGTTCTTTTACCATAAGACGGCAGATGTTTACTCTTTGTAGTTGAAATTCGTTATTTGCTTTAGAACAACTAAAATATCAAGGATCATATGGCTGTTTTCCTTTATCAATGTTGGAAGAGTAAATAGAGAAACATACTATTTTAAGATTAAAGACGTTTCGCTCTCAGTTTCTCAACTTTGAAGAAGGCATAACTAGAAAGGTAGTTACAGATCGGATATAATTGCTCTTGTTCAAATAAACGGATGGAAGAAATCTATTTGTCTACTCTGTGCAAATATTAGGCTTCTTCAATGTTTAAATAGTGGTCTATGCTAGATACATGCGAATGACATTCTTTTATCTTGTTAAATTTATGCTTGTGACGAGTCTTCCTAATAATGTATTTCTAATTGTAACCAAATCTAGACTGACAATTTCAATTTTTAATGGTCTGGAAATCCTGAATCGTTTTATGGATAGAAAGCAGGAAAGTAGTAACGGAGTCTAAAAAGAATAAGTAAAGATAGTTCAATATACGATACAAGTCAACAAATAAAGTTATTAAAGTTAGCTGGGCGCAAAATAGTTTGGCCGCTACAGGCTTTCAAAAGTTATTACACTTTTATAAAACGGCAAAATGTTGCTATTTTTAAGTACAATACGTGTTTTGGCATGAAAGACGGTCATGAGCAGTAAGAAACCCCCTTAATGAACATGCCAATTTATTGTAAAACTTTTTAAAGTACGCTCAAGCTTTTTGTTAACTTTTTATTCTCTGCCGATTTTATTATTATTAATGACACGTCGATCACCTTTAAATTAATACAGCATTTTAATCAGATGCAATCGTTTACTGATCATACACGTAAAGAATTACACTACTTTTGGAAAAATCGATTTATTAACAGATTTTAAGAGTATAAGAAAATTAGTTAATTTCATTTAATTAAAAAGGACTTCAAGTTGTGTTTTTTTTTGTTGAATAACAACATTGTTAATTCAATAGTGGAAGAGAATATCTTCAAAGCTATTGCGAATTTAAAGCAGTTTTAAAATAGAAAAAAACCCAGGATGTTAATTAATGATATTTTGTACTTTTTTTTCTTTTTGGCTCACTGGTGCATGCTTTTATAGGCACAGTATGATACATAGCGGTCTTTCGCCTACCACAATGAAATAAAACAAAAATACGTTTACATTAAACCGCATATATTTTTTCTTAACCTACTCACCCTTTTAAGCTTCACAAACACAATCTTTTATTTGGAATGCCGTATCCCGCAGGTGAAGTTAATCAATATTTCGGCACTGCCGGATGTCAACTAAAACACTAAAAAAAACTTTCAGTAATTTCATAAATAAAATAACATTTATAAAGACAATAGTTTGTAGCTACATGTACAAACCACAACCATTTTTTTTTTCAATAAGTTTAGAACACCCGTTACACTAAGAAGCGCACCCTGTGAATGGCACTGATATCCACCATAAGGTTAAGGAGGAACAATGGAATAGAAATTACGCCTGAGGGGGTGAGCAGACTTTCCCCTCGCGCGCGCGTCTCGAGCTGGTACCTCTGGCCGCTCTAAGACCTGGAGTCTGTAGCGCGCTTCCCTGGTCGCGGCAGGCTAGGGGCGACTCATGCTGGGATGGGGGTCTTGGACTCTTTGATTCTTGGCTCACCTAGCAGTAAGCACGAGGGGCTTCCATCAGCGGAGCTGTGCAACTAGCTTTATTAAGATGCGAATTCTTATTTTTATGACATGCCTTTGAAAGATGTAGTTATGGGTTTTTTAGTTATGTTACTACGGAAACCAATAATTAAAAGATGAACACTTTTTTTTATTTCTATAGGATAATTATGTTGGCTGCAGGGTTATTTTACGTGATAAATTTAAAGTTTTTAAGCATTTTGAATGTTTCACATTCTATGCTATTAAACTTTATACAGAAAAATATTAGGCAAACATCACTATCGCAAAAACAACACTGAGTAGTCATATAGATACTAAAAGTACTATTGCTGCTGCTACTTTAATAATCTCTGTTTCCCCCTGTTATTGTGACAAAAAGATATTCTTCATTTATTTAGTTCTTCCTTGACAATGAGTCAGGAACTTAATTTAGGATATAACTTTGCTTGCACAACCGATCAAGTGCACCTACCTCTTGCCTTTAGACAGCCTTACACTCAAGTCTATTAATCAAGAGGGCAGCATGATAATGTTGTTTAAAAAGGGAATAGGTAAAGGAAGAATAAGGCAAATAGATAGAGAGAGACAGAGAGAGAGAAAGAGAGAGAGAGCTAAATGAAAGAACAAGAGAGAGAAAAGAGGAGAATAAAGAAAGACAGAAGACTAGAATAAAGAAAAGGAGAGATAAAGAAAAAGACGGTACGAGAGAGAGGTAATGAGAGAGATGGAGAGAGAGTGGAATATAGAGGTTTATAAAATGAGAGACAGAGAGAGAGAATATTCAGGATGTTATTGTTTCTTGTTGTTTTTTTTATTATTATAATCATTTTTAGATATAACATGAGCATTTTATGACAATACTTCTCTTAGTAATCTCAAAGATAATATCGTGTTGTGTATTGTTATCTTTTTCAGAATGTACATTTTAGGACTGTATTTTCTATCGATATCTTTGACAAATTATTGCGCTCTCCATACGAGCCGCTAACTTCTTGTTATGAAGTTAATCATACATTAACAAACCCAAATGTTTTAAATTCGACAAAACCAGAGTAAGACCTGTTTGTGTAACAATCTCAGACCGTGAAGTGTAGCGGAGTCATGGCTGACGAAACTTGCAAACAGGATCAATTATCGGCTACAGTGTGCTTCTGCTCATGTTCTTTGAAGCTCATGGAAGTGAGTGGCTCTTGATGATTTGTCAATATTTAGAGGAACAGCGAAGTACACGATAAAGTGGGCGAGACCGGTGAAATTTTCCCCTTGACATTATTCTAAAACAATTAAGATTCATCCTCTGCTTAGTCGTTCTGACTGCGCTTTATGATCTTTACATTTTTGCTCTTTGATTTTCGACTCATTTATTTACATTTACAGTTTTCCTACACTTTTAAGTGAATTTCTCTAGTTTATTTATTCACCACTATTCACAGTTTGTCTTTTTAGGGGTAATTATATAGTATTGAGTGAAAATATTTTTAAGATGTCCAAATTATCCACGAACGATAACTTTTTATCATGTCAAGCTTAGCCAAACTGAAGGGCAACCAGTCCGAGGCAGTTGTGGACTGACTGTAGCCGTCCATGGATAGATTGTTGTCCTCCTGAGAAAGCATGGAGTTTGTATCGTGGGTTTATCAATTAGTATCTGTTGAATCCTAGTCACCTAACTTTTCTTGCTTTGTAAGACAATTACATTTTTTTAAAATTCAGATTTTAGCGTCGCGTCAGACCAACTATGTATTAATTTTTTTTTCTTAACAGTGACGTGGTGACTGATAAAGTATTTCTGTTTTGTTATTTTAAAAGGTAGTTTATTTGAAAGAATCATATCAATGTAAGAGATGTTATGATTGTAAGCGGAGAATGTCTTTTAAACATTCCCTGAAAATGTTCACCAAAACCATTCACTCAAGTAACATAACTGTAATTATCAAGTTATAAATCACACTGGATCCCAATTATGCCACTATGTTTTAATTACTCATTACTGTATATACGCTCGTTAAAGACCTAGAAATATTAGTCTATTAACGAATAAAAAGATATATCTTAAAACAGTTTTGACAAATAGGTTTATAAAGTTTTATAAAGCACATTGCAATTTATTTTGTGAGCAAATTTTTCTGATTCTGTGTACTTTACAAATATGAAATTATTTTCAAGCTTTCTTACACAAAAAGAAGACCTACATTTTCTATTTGCAATCTTTCCTATTTCAATCAAAAAAATTTTTCTCCTATTTAATTCACGAATTTTGGACTAAGTGGACTTGTTACGGAGATAGTATATGGAGACACATGGCACAGCATAACTATATCAATCGATTTCATGAATTGATAACGAGACCTGGCAAAGATACGCTGGATCTCTGCCTACGCCGATATTCATGTAATCTACGTCATGTTACGTATTTTAAAAACGGTATCATAATAAAATTGTTGGCTTTCATTTGGGTGTTAAACCGGAAATCATTTTGCAAGGTTTTATTTCGTGCAGCCATCAAGCTGTTTTTCGATAAAAACTGCTAAAACTGTATATCTGTAAAGCGCGTTTTCTAATATTTGAAATACTTTAGTCCTTAGACCCCCGCACCGAGTGTACACTTACATGTACCAGATTTTTATCAAAAATATATAAGTTTGGTTAAGTTCAGAAAGTCTTGTATGCTACTAAATAATAGCATCGACTTGTCAAGCGTCCAAAAACAGAGCGTCATCAACTTTTCTAATGTTCTCGGGTTTATTGCTTCTGTTATGAATCTCCTTTACATTACTATTTTAAGATAATAGAAGTTGAAAACAATCTTTAAACAAATGAAAAGCTTTCATGGTGACCACAATTAACTTAGTATGCGGGTCGATGGAAAAGCTTGTGTGGCATGAGTTTACTAAAACTTTTGAAAACAATCTTTATACAAATGAAAGGCTTTCATGGTGACCACTCTTACACTTGGACGAGATCAATGTAAAAGCTAGCATGGCATGAGTTTACTAAAACTTTTGGTTACACATGTACAAATATGGGCACGTATCATGTACAATGAAACACACAGGTAGGGTTAACTCAGAATTAAAATATTTCGTGACAACTCCATATTTATACCACAAACTCAACCCTATATCCCTCGATAAGTGTTTTAAAAGCTTTTTGGTGCGTAATTTAGCTCCCAGCAAGATATTGGCCGTAGTCACACAAAAACAAAGTGAATACGTAAATATGAAGGAACGAAAGAATTTGTTGTTGGTTAACTTATTCATCCCAATAGTCAGACACCTACACAATATAATTTGTTTTATGAGCGCTATGATTATGGATTATATATTGATGATTTGATAATTTTGTATCCTCATCTTAGAAGTTTTTCCATTAAAGATCAAGGTTATAATTTGTCTCTGAAAAATTTAAACAAAAAATAGCTATGATCAATATGCCTTTTCTATCAGATTAAAACCATTTTACCTTCGCGAGAATGATATAAAGCACTAGGGAAATTAATGTTGTAATGGATATTATCATTACGTTTTAAACCATATGTTAGGCTTGCATAAATTGTTAAAATTATATGGCTGAGAGTGCTCTTTCTCACCCGCAAGTATCTTATTATTATAGATATCGTAGTTTTTAAAGTGCATGGCATTTTTTTAAGTAATCGGGATATTAAACCAATTTAATAATTGTACAGAAATATTTGAAAATGTTTGAGTGATTCCAAGAAAAAAACAACTATTGTGATTTATGAGTGATTCCAAGAAAAAAAACAACTATTGTGATTTAGATAATGGGATTGAAAAGAAAAGGCTAAGTGGGGAAATGGGTGCGAAGAAAGATAGAAACAGGGACAGTCGGACAGGGGCAAGAAACACAGACAAACAGAGGCAGAAAGGGACAGATGCAAACAATCTCTGAGATCAAGTGACAAATAAAATTGTTTTGGATAGTACTGAAACAGACACTAGTTATTTTTTCATGCAGGACTTTTTTTTTCTTTTTTTAAAATGATGTCAAGTTCAATATTGTTTTAATTACCTTACTGTCCTTTCTTCAATCTTATATTTCGTTTGTTGTGGATATTTCTAGTGTACATTAGGAACTATTTTTCCTACAGTTGCATTGAATTATGTCAAATATTTCTCCTTTACTCCCATTTCTTCTATATAATTATTCTTCTCCATTAGCCATGTTATCATATAATAATTGTTTGTTTCTCTCTCTCTCTCTCTCTCTCTCTCTCTCTCTCTCTCTCTCTCTCTCTCTCTCTCTCTCTCTCTCTCTCTATCTTTATCTCACTTCACAATCTTGTAATTCACCCTCTTCTTTTTTTGTGTGTCTAACTCTTAAATTAATCATGTTTTCATGGCTAACTGATAAATATTATCTCAGCAACAATAAAAATGTAATTCATTTTAATTGCATTAAACGTATCATTATTTAAAATGCACACATGTGCACTTATTTTTAACTGCAAAATGTGTTTGCAGATATAGCAGAACAAATTTTAAAGGCTGAAGAATTTGATAGCTGACATTGTATATCTGGATCAATATCGTCTTTTTTTTTACCACCGAGTACGAGCAACTTTTTTTCCTTGAACCAGAAAGATTTCCTGTGGCTCTACTGTGTCTTATTGGCAGAGCCTCTTATGTAAAGTCACGTGGTTTACAAGATTGCTAAGTAGAGCACTTTGCTGATTGGTGGAGGACCGCTGTCTTCCGATTTGTGGAGGATGATTGGAACGATTTTAGGACCACTTCTCCATACTTAAAACCAATTCGCACAAGAAACTTGAAGGAGGGAAAACACAACATGGTGGAAGTACTTAACCACCCGACTTTCGATAAGCCATAGGAAAATTTCCTAACAACATATATATATATATATATATATTTACTTATTATGTGTTTCCGACATATGCATGGCTTAGGAAACAACATAAATGAAAATCGATGCTGCCTTTGTTTGATAAAAAAAAAACTATTTTCTCATAGGAATCATTTAGCATTGTATGTGCAGAAACGATGCAAAAAGTACACTGTATATGTGGCAATGAAACATATTGTTTTGAACCAAGATTCTTTTTTAGTTTTTTTACGTAGAATTTGTACCGGATCTGAATATTTTAAACTTTATTTTTGCAGCTTAATTAATACAAAGAGTTACTTATTTTCCACTTCCAGGTATTTTTTCTTACAAGAAAAACTGTATCAATCTCATTCTTAGCTAACAATCATATTATCAATCTGACTATATTGTTAAACCAATACATAGTTCGACATTTCTTTCTTGGATTAAAGCTCTTATTTCTCACCTAAAACTTTAAACATAAGTAGACTATAAACCCATACATTTTTTGCATGCTTTTCACTTAATGACAAACAGGCTTTTGTCATCATGAATAATGGCGATAATGAAAATGGGAACGAAAATGGTGATGGCGATAGTGATGAAAATTGTCCTAATTTGAAATTCCTCGATTATTTTGAGTTTTTTGACATTTACACATGCAGATAGAGTGACTTCTCTCGGCAGGAAACTTATTATTCACTTAGATTATGGGTGAAGTGGGACGTGGCATAGATCAATGAAAAGGCTAACGTAGGTACTCTCTTCACTAGTTTTTTCTGGTGCTACTTATCATCATTTCGTAAATTCTGCAGTAGAGAAAGGTCGAACGCTAAGGAAGTTCCAGTCTTACGTAAATAAGTGCGACAATTATGTTAGTTTGTGTTTCGGAGTTTCGTTTTTGTTTTTGTTTTTAATAGTAACGGGTTGCTGTTGTTTTTCATTGTTTCAAGCATGTCTTTTCAGATTTGACTGACTTTAAAAAAATAGTTGTAGTCTTCACTTTTAAATCAAGTAACGTAAGATGGTTATAACTTTTTAAATTATCCCTTATTTCTATCGAGAGAATAAGACAAAAGTATAAATTAAAAAGTCATGACGTGTGAATAATATCGTTATATTTGTGCATTGAAGAAAAAATGTGTAATTTTATCTTGTGTATATTCTTTAGGTACATAACTGCACCCGCGTTTGGTTATCAATCTTTCCCGAGATGTAGAGAGCCAAAATTGTCCAATCCGTTTAGTGTTTTAGAAGAAATATTGTTGTTTGAATACCGTTGTTACTTTTCTTTTAGCCACGCAGTAACCTGAAATATACAATTTGAATTGGTGAGTCTAATTTTCTTTTTAAATGCGAATGTTAACTATAACGTTCAAATATTTATAAATATCATTAGGTCGTGAAACCAAGTAAAGTCATTATTCCTTCATGTTGATCTAAAGTAATGTTACCACGCAATAAATGTCTATCGTTTAAACAAAAGAAATTAAATAACCTTATAATTATTTTGTTATTTGGTAAAAGCCCGGATTTAAATGTTCAACTCTTGATGTGTACTTTCCCATCCATAAAATTAAAATGTAGAAAAGCAGTGTTATTCGTCTGAAAGAAAAATGTCTCTATAGTTATTCTGGATTTTCAACACATATTCGTAAGTTCTATAACTGCCTAGCTTGTACATTTTAAAAAATCATCTCTCCTTTTTCTCTCAACTAACTAAAACTAGATCCTATTCTCTATAGACCTGAATTATCTTTTTTGCTGCAGGGTAACATTCATGGTGGTCTCACTGGACAAGCCAATTCCAACATGTGACCCTCAAGACCAAACCTGGCTATCCAGCTAGCGATCTTCCTCTGGTATTGGTAACGGGAGCAAAGAAAGGCTCCCCACACACCCCGAAACATTTAGTAGTAGTGCTGAGTCGACTTAGTTGCTTAGCGTCCAACCTCAGCGCTATATATCGCTATTTTTGACTAGGGGTTCAAAACTAACGTCTGACAATTTTTTGTGCGACTACACAGAGACAGTGCGGGGATACCACGACTCCTGTCTCAGCCGATCGCATTATACTGACAGCGACCCAACCAGCAGGAGACGACGTTGGACAAATACGGCTTTGACAGATTATGAGTTTCTGAACCACGGACCTATCGATTTGGAGAGCAACGCTCTACCACTTGCACCAGTTCTCCCCCAATAAACATGTAAACATTTCATTCTTAACAAAATATTTTTTCTGCGGTTTCTGTGATAAAATTAGTTGAAAAATACGAGGGTAGTGCAAAACATGTGTAGGATAAAACGCAATATTAACCATTGAAGCAGGCTGAAGTATACAATTAGGTTTTTAAATATTGTTGGCAAAACAGCATAATTATTATTACTGTATTATTGCTTACAATATGACCTTGTCTATGAAAATACATCACTTTTTCCTTGTAATAAAAGACACTCTAAAAATTGATTCTTTACCCGACGTTGTTTAATTGCATTCCACACGGTACATGATTAGTTTATCCTTCCTTAGCTCTTTTGTCGATCACGTTACCTACTGACGTCTATCTCGTAAAGAAAGAGCTTGGCTTCTCTCGTTAAACTTTTCTTTCTAAATAACGACCCAGATGTAACTGAACAAATTTGAAGAGAAGATTGGCCTATTTCACGAGTTCATTATCAGCGTCATTACAATTTTACACACAATTTACACTTTTGTTTCATCTTGTTCTTCTTTTTTTTTATCATCCCTTTTCTTTTTTTTTCATGTCTCTTCCTTCCTATTATTCTCTATCTTAATTTAAAGCGTTGTTGTTGTTGTTGTTTCTTTCAAGTTTTTTAATTCAATTCTTTTTTTAAACCTTTCTTTATTTCAAGATTGTTGTCCATCCAGTAAATCAATGGCGTACCCTTTTGAAAAAAACAAACCGAAAGTCTTCCAATATTGAATTTTTCTGTCTTGTATATTATAATCTTTGATAAGGTTTTTGTAGCATTAATAAGTGTTTTCACTTTTGATAAAAACAGTTTTACAGGTCATGTCTAAATGAGCAAAATAAATGGTTGTTTTTAAAACTATAATGTTCCTTTTTCACAACTGGTTGAGTGGGTGTAAAAAAATTTTAATAGGATCGATAAAGCCCCGTTTATTACATTCAGGGCGGGAAGTCGCCGTAAATGCTTTATTGGGACCCATCATACAAGTTTCGCTTTCTTCGTCTGAAGTTTGTGATGTTTCTAAAAACCACATTTAATTCCTACATAGAAAGAATCCGTATTATAGTTTCAGCTCGATTTAACTATACACAAACCAAAAAATTGTCGATTCCGATTATTATCACTAATCAAATCTTTAGTATCTCTCTCACTAGTACGATGGTCTACCCCAGCACACCGCGCGCCCCGCTAGTACTGAGACAAATGCGGAGATATTACAAATCACACGGAATGCCTGCCTGAACAACATCTATATCATTATTTAAATTTAAGTTAACTATACACAGCTTCGAAAAATTTTTGAATGTTGACTCGGATTAATACGATTGATCAAGTCGGTGTTAAAGAACATACTCTATCTTACTAATAGTGGCCTTGCGATTACGGAGCCATGGGCGAGGACTAAGACATATGTTAGATAATCTGCACCAGCTTCCAATCATAGCTCTATCCTAGACTTCTGAAGCTAATAACCGACTATAAAACCCATGTCTAATGGGCGTGGTTATGTCATCCGTTATCGTCGTGTTGACGGCAAAGCCTGTAGCACCGAAACCTGTACGGAGCTATTACTACTACTACTACTACTACTACTACTACTACTACTACTACTACTACTACTACTACTACTACTACTACTACTA
>RQTK01000238.1:79735-108416 GCA_003991915.1 Elysia chlorotica | reverse complement strand
TACTATTACTACTACTACTACTACTACTACTACTACTACTACTACTACTACTACCACCACTACTGCTGCCGCTGCGACTTCGCACCATCTATATCAAGGTACACGCTTTGATGAGCCTACCACCGGCAGAGATCAATTCAGACCCGACGTCTTGCTTGTTTGAGGACTGGCGGAAGACCTCCAGCGCCGGACAAACATAATTAAACTGGGTGGCCACCATCAAAATTGCATTTCCGATTGTTCGGCATCGTAGACGAGGGGACGATTCTGTGTGTCCCCAGGGGCGGAAAAATGACACAAAAGGGGCAAGGGGAAAATCGAAGGTTGAGCCCTATGGCGCAGGTATAGATCTTGCGCCGTGGCGAGGAAAGTATCCAAACAAACGGTTAGGGCTAGCTACCGATCCGACCACTTGATACTATTAATTATCTATTTCTATGGTTGTTTTATTTTTTTTCGGTAAGTTATTTAAAAAGGTGGGTGAATCAAGTGCTTTCAATTGGCACAGTAAAAATGGTCAAATCTGGGGCTAAAATTAACTTCTTTTTGAACGACAAAAATTAAGTTAATTTTTTTTTTATTTTTGAAGTGAAAGAGAAGATTAGTAATAAAAAGCAGCGTTTCTTGCCAGATAGAGTATTAAAAGTGAAAGAGTTGTAGTAGCAGTAGCAGTAGTAGTAGTAGTAGTAGTAGTAGTAGTAGTAGTAGTAGTAGTAGTAGTAGTAGTAGTAGTAGTAGTAGTAGTAGTAGTAGTAGTAGTAGTAGTAGTAGTAGTAGTAGTAGTAGTAGTAGTAGTAGTAGTAGTAGTAGTAGTAGTAGTAGTTGTTGTTGTTGTTGTTTTTTGTTTAAAAAACAGCAGTTGTTGTTGTTGTTGTTTAAATAATAGTACTCGTAACAATCGTCGAAACGGTACTGTGGTAGTAAAAATGTACTAACAGTTTAAATAATTGTAAAGTTATAGCGGCAGTACTTGTCGTAGTGGTGATCATTATAATATTATTACGATAGCTTTTTCTCTCACTCTACCTGTCTGCCCATTTCTCTAAATTGAACTATACCATTTCTTCTTTCCGACCAGCTAAGACTAATAAATAATGTGTGCTGTTTGGTTAGTATAACTTATCACATTATCATTTCTGGGAAGATTTATCGACTGTTCTCTTGTCCCGTTTCTCTTATAAACCTGAGTAGTAATTGTCACTTGACACTCTGGTAAAATCAGACCAGTGAGGCTGGTTACAAGGTGGTCGATTCCACTCAACACGTCGCCGAACAATTTGTTCCGCGAAGAGGATGTTCTTCATAAGAAATCCCAATACCTATCTTGCTGGAATAACATTCAGCTGGTTCGAGTCGCGTCGAGAAAGTTTGCAAATATCACAGAGGACAAGGCGAGTGTTTACACAGAACGATAAGTTGGTTTGCATTGAACTTGACAGCTGAAAAGCCCGGCACGAGCTTGAAATAACTTCTACTGTTCTGATTGAAGAGTGAGCATGGTTATCATTTGTCTTGTTTAATATTTTTGTTTGTTCTTCGTCAGACCACAGACCATGACGTTATTAAACAATAGTCAATTAAATCATGTAGGAGAGGTTAGGATGAGAGGGGGTAGAGAAAGAGGGAAAGAGAGAGGGAGAGCATGAGAGACTGATTGAGAGTGTGGTTGGGAGAGAGAGAGAATGAGAGAGATTGAAAGAGAGAGTGAGAGAGAGAGAGAGAGAGAGAGAGAGAGAGAGGGAGGGGTATGATGAGAGTGGCGTTAATTGCATTTATAGTAATCCCAAGAATGCCTATAATTATTTGAGGGCATTTTTCACATGTTAGGAAACTGTGGATCTGACATTGGACTTTATTATTAAATATGAAATTGTTATAACTTTAACAGGGATTCGTGTCGATGTTCTATAGAATGGTTAAAATGATGGTTGTAGTTGTCTTTACACATAGCATTTGTTGCAATGAAGCTGTGTCAGCGAGAACGAATCAAATTGCTTATCATTAATTAATTCAAATATATTTGCTTCATAATATTGCACATATAAAGTTATGAAGTGTTGGGCTTCTTATGACATTTTCTCCCTATTTCTCCGTTTGAGTTAGCCTCATGGAGTACTTAATAACAGGCCTATTCAACGTGCGCCATTAGAAATAATGTGGAGGCGGTTACAATTTTCCTAACAAATTCGTGTTTTATATTACAAAAATCCTTGAAAGGCATATAAGAATGATTTAGGATTATAAAAGAAGATGGGGTATGATGAGAGTGGCGTTAATTGCATTTATAGTGATCTCAAGAATGCCTATATTTGAGGGCATTTTTCACATGTTAGGAAACTGTGGATCTGACATTGGACTTTATTATTAAATATAAAATTGTTATAACTTTAACAGGGATTCATGTCGATGTTCTATAGAATGGTTAAAATGATGGTTGTAGTTGTCTTTACACATAGCATTTTTTGCAATGAAGCTGTATCAGCGAGAACGAATCAAATTGCTTATCATATAATGAATTCAAATATATTTGCTTCATAATATTGCACATATAAAGTTATGAAGTGTTGGGCTTCTTATGACATTTTCTCCCTATTTCTCCGTTTGAGTTAGCCTACAAATGTTCATGGAGTGGACTTCAAAGTTTTCATTGTCTAAAATTAACCTGAATATGTATAAAAAGATTAAGTTAATGTAAACTTAGGATTCATCATTTAAAATACGTCTAGCTACTCCAGATAATTATTCTCTATCGAAAAAGAGAGAAATCTCTTGATATATTTCAACCGCGGTAGCCCGAATGTAGAACATCGGCATCCGGCGAAGGAGGTCCGTGGTTCTAGCCTTGGCGATTTCGTCCCCACCTGGTTAGATCGGTGTTTGTTTAATTTGATCGGCTGAGACAGGAGTCATGGTATCCCCGCCCTGTCTCGTGTGTGGCAGCACATAAAATTGTCAGACGTCAGTCTTGAGGCCCGTCCACAATATAGCCTATCATAGTGCTGACGCTGGACGAGACTCTCACCTATCTTTCTCTCTCTCTCTTTCTGTCTCTCTCCTCTCTCTATTTCTCTCTCTCTCTCTCTCTCTCTCTCTCTCTCTCTCTCTCTCTCTCTCTCTCTCTCTCTCTCTCTCTCTCTCTCTCTCTCTCTCTCTCTCTCTCTCTCTCTGGATATAACGTGTCCTAGATTCCCCAAAGAGAAGAAGCCCTATAAAAAGATAGCTACTCCAAAGTTTTTTTTTAACCTGTTAAATAATAAATGCTCTCTTTGTACGCTAAAAATTAAAGACCAGTTCTCATAGATTGTCATCATCATCCAAAGATTCATATTTGCAAAAAATGAGAATGATCAACTGATATTTAATGAGGGCATTACAACAGCAAGTAATTACAACCTTACTAGCGGATAAATCAATTTCGTGTGACAAGTTAAGTCATCGAACTATCACATGAAACAAAAAAGTAGTATGCAAATCAATCATACTAAAAAGCATTAATTGTTATAACCGTCTATTCGACATGCTTAAAAGAGTATTGATTTATTGCATTGCACTATAAATCCTCAAAGATGTTTTTTTTCTGTGTGTTACAGGGGTTTTGGAGATAACAAAATTTTAATCGTTTTCGAATTAGATTTTTAAAGCATATACTGAGTACATAATATTGTTGCGTTATATTTAAATGATATAGATAAAGAAAGGGCAATAAAAGGATTGTCTAAATTTGAAAAAAAAACTCTAGGATGGTACCTGATGCTCTATTTAATTTTTTTTTTCAAAACAGCCAATGTTAAAATATAAGCAGGATAATAATCAACATACCACGGTCTATGTTCTAAATCTATTGCCATTTCATTCAAGAGTCATTAGGTAACTGACAATTCTTTCTACAGACTACATATGTCTGTCTGAGAGGAAATAAAACTTTTTTGAGGAGTTTAAATAAAAAATAAAAAAAATGAATATTTTGCCCTGGATTTGTATGAAGAGGTAGTATTAACTAGGAAAACGAGAACATTTTGAGAAAGGCAGAGAGAGAGGGAGAGAGAGGGTGTGAGGAGGGGAAAGGGGGGGGGAGACAGACAGGCAGACAGATAGTCGGGACAGACAGACAGACATACCGGCAGGCGGACATATACATTTTTTTGGAATATTATAGATGAAAATCTTAAACACCAACTGGTTTACAATTCGTTTTCATAACCATAAAGGTAATTATGTCCGAAACAGATAAAAAGGAAAGATGGCAAGAACGAAACGTGTTTGAAAACTTAAAATTTATTGAATTATTTTATCAGGATAAAATAATGAGAAAGATGCACCCGTTTTTCGGATAGAAAACGACAAAATATTCCTACTGAAGGCCAGCCAACCTACATAGGCACTACCTGATCTAAGTCTTTTTGGTGCACGTAAACGCAACATTCCAGGTGATTAGATATGGGCCATAAACTAACACCCTGGGGAACGATGCGCCTCATAAACGACTCACAGGATCATTAAATACGACGATTTTGATTTTAACAAGGTAAAAAGTATCACAGATAAACGTTGATGGGGCTAAACGATGAAGAACGTGGAAAATATAATGAGCCAAACTCAGGAGGGTTTTGTTGTTGTTGTTGTTGTTGTTGTTGTTGTTGTTGTTGTTGTTGTTGTTGTTGTTGTTGTTGTTTTCTTGATACACGTTTTTGTGCTTGTTGGTATTATTTAAGGAGTATGTAAGTCGCAAATAATGAGGTAAAAAATCTATAAGAACCAAGTTAACGGTGTGACCTATACGCAGGACATCATGTTAGTACATGTAAAACGTCTAAAAAAACATATTAACTTCTTTCCTATGAAGAAACTAACGAGTTTTCTGAATATCGACTTATTGTATAAGCAAAATTTTAAGTCAAACATGTCTTTCTGTGAATTCATGTCATATGTCATATAAATATGTGAAGTGCATCATTAATAGTAACCTTTAGTTTCAAAAGTCTTGCGTTGTTTTTTACGCTTTTGAAGGAGGGAAAGTAGAACGCAAAGTGAATTGCATGCAAATCTCAGGTTTTATAGTCTGTGGCCAAGTTCGTCAATAATAAAGTCCACCTAGCAGAGTATTCCGCCTTCTGATAAGTTTATCTCACTGATTTCTTCGATTTTCTTGGTAGGTCCGCTCTTTCTCACCCCCTAGGTTGCCTGCTCAACTCCTTCCTTGCCTTAATCTCTTTGATCTGGAGATCACGCGATGCTGACACCCTGGGAGAGATGCAGGGCCAAAAGGTACTATACTCACTTCCCCTTAGTTTTAACTGTTCTAATTCCACTGTATTGGAGTCAGGAGTCAAGGACGAGTCCATATTACTTCCAATTTTCCCCCCTGTTTTTTTTTCTGTACACACAGATTTATATTTCCTTCAAACAACTAGAGTAACCACTTTGTTTACACACAACCCTGCACCCCTCCCCCTCCCCTATCCGCAAACCACCCTCTACCTGCACCCCTCCCCCTCCCCTATCCGCAAACCACGCTCTACCCCCTCCATAAAAAACAATAACAAAATAAAACAAAAAGCAAACAACCTCTGTGAAGGTCTCGATCTATTCACTTTTTTTTCTTTTCCTGTGCGCACCAAAAATATCTCTTACACTACATTTATTCCAATATATCCCGTTCGTTTCATTTTTCCACACAGCTTTATTTTACATTTAAACAATGACAGTAACTTCTTTCCTTACACACAATCATGCCCCTTCCACCTTTTCCCTTAATTACAACCTTCTTCCGTTGTCTTGATCCATCCACCTTCTTTCTGTGCTCACCAAAACAGACCTCTTGCATTATAATTCTTTTAATATTCCCGTTCCTATTTCTGTTCACACTTTTTCTCACTTCAAACAATTACAGTAACCAATTTCTTAACTCGCTCTCTCCCTCTCTCTCTCTCTCCCCCTCTCTCTCCCCCTCCCTCTCCCTCTCCCTCTCTCTCTCCCTCCCTCTCCCTCTCTGTCTCTCTCTTTAAAGACGTCCATGTCTCGTTGTTTAGATCTATTCAATTTTTTTCATGTGCTCACCGCACAACAGAGATTTCCAGCCAGAACACTAAAGGATGGGCTGCCTTATCAAACATTTACCCGGCCAATTAAGACAGGTCTCACAAACTTGGGTGCCGCATGATGGATTCCGCACGCCCAGGCGCTTCCCCCGCCACACCCATCACCAGATCCCGCAACTGTCATTAAATTCGGATCAATCAGAAATTACCTCACTGACTGCCAGAGTTGCGGCCAAACTTCTCTTTTCCTCCTCAATCATACTTATTTTTCCCCTCGACCTTTTTATGTCTCGTTCTCTTATTTTTTTTATTTTTCATTGTTAGTCCCTTTGGAGAAAAGTTTGTCTTAAAAAGGGGAGATTTTTTCTCTTCGGATTAAATTTTCATGGCGCATTTCCCGCTCGCCTTTTGCAGATTATGTTTAATGAACTTAAGTTTAATGCTGGTATGGCCCAAGTCATCTTACAACCAAAACACTATTAATGTACAGCATTTACTGGAATAACTACGAGAATGAACTATATCATTAATTATTTTATCGTTTGAGTACATTTAGCCATTTCCTCACGATGTGGCAAAACTGAAACGCCAAGAAAAAAGTGAGTGGTGATTATTTTTTGGTTCCATTTAAATTGTTGATTAGATTCACTCAAGCTGTTTATTCTCACACAACTCCCCCGATCCCTTTTTTTAATTCATAATTTATTTCTTGTGTGCTAGTGCAACATTTAACCTCTTGATTTCCTCATTTTTTTCTAAAATTTTGACTGAAAACGTAGATTTATTTAAATGTTTTTTTTTCCGTTATTTTTTTTCCTTTAATTTTCTTCAAGAGTTTCCATCATGTACTCGGTATTTTCCTCCTGGCCACTCGGTCTATTTTTCTTGGTTGACATTTGAAAAGTTTTAACATCAACACAAGTGCATTCACGTTAGTGAGTTTTTAGAATGCACGAGTGTATAATTGATGAGGTATCGTGAGTAAGCTTTACGACGTTTAACATTGATTTGACTCCGCCTCAGAAAGTTCTTCCTGAAGGAAAAAAAGAAACTTCATTCACAAACTTTGTGAAGAAAAAACAGGACAAATGCTTAGAAAAAAAATCATTTTTGCACGTAACATTTTATTTGCCATGGCTTCAAGCTGTGTCAGTCGTTCTGCTCAACCAAAGAACGTAATGGCACTGACTTTGTCAGATTCGTTCATTGCTAAAAGCAGTAAACTATTTAACGTGAAAGAATGGAATGATTAATAAAAAAAAAAATTTTTCATCTACGCAAAAGAAGTGAAAAATATGTTGCGACTCTATTTGAAGCATTTTTTTTTCTGACAAATCAAATTCATTCCCAAAAAATAATATTTCTGAGAAAGTCATTCTCATAGTTAATACTCTTGAAAAAAAACCCAGCAACAACGTATTGTTTGTCATGGCTAAATATGTAGCTTTTTTTTTTTCAAAATAAAAGTTTTCATAATATCAAACTGTGTACAGGCTTTGTAAATTATGAGCATTGCATTTAAACTAATCAACTGTTACCTTTATGAGAAGACAAAGTCTTGTGGAAAATTCTAGTTCTAGTGACACTAAATAACTGAAACTGCCTTTCAACATTATTTTATTCAATTCTAAGAGCTTTGTATTTTCCTTTAACTGTCTTTAAAAATCTTGACTGTCTTATTCTTGCTATCGTTATACTCCAAATTAAAAGCTTTCCACTACTTCAGTTGAGATTTCCAATTCCCCTTTGGCAAAGAAATTATTTTTTTCGACTAATCGCTTCTTCTGTAAATTGGCAGGACTTACTTTGTAGTCTTGTGGCTGTATGGAGGTGCTCACAAAACTAACTTTGGACGAGTTGCGGTTCTAGATGGTCGACTTAAGATGTATATCAACAATTACTTCAATTGTTTAGTATTATTATTTACATAACCTTTTTCCTCGCAATAATGTTACCATTCTGTCACATTTGAATTTTTCAATTCATTTTTTTAGATCTTTCTCCGCATATCTAATACTTGTGATGATGCCATCCATTGAAGGTGTTGGTTTTCAATAATGTATTTTTTTTCGATATTTCAGTAGAAAGATATTGGTACAAACAACTCATTTTATTAAATTTGTTTTAGTTTATGATAATTTTCTTTAAAAAATTTTGTTTCATGTACTATAATTATGAATGATCATAAAATAATGTCGTACGATTGAAATTTTTAACCACTATTAAAAATTACTACCATAAAATACAAGCAGAAGATTTTTTTTAAATTTGGTTTTGTCGACTCGATAAAGCACAATGAGCTGCTCAATTATATTAATCATTTGGTCTCTTTGGTTAATCTAGAGTAATATTCTCTGCTTCATTTCAGAATTGGGGAATTCCGCCCAAAATAAAAAAGCGAATACGGAGAATTGGGAGAGCAATGAAAAAAAAAGCCAATCATCGGTCGAAAGATGTCACGTGCTTCATACTGCGTCATCGTGATACTGGTTGTCAGAATCACGTCCCTTCAACTGGCGCAGATAGAGAGAGATGCTACAGTTACTAGCCTTGGTCACACAGAACCATTATCGTTGATCAGTCTTCGATTCTGACATCTGTTCGGGGACTTATTCTTTATCCTTGCATTCAATATAATTAATCATATTTATTGATATTGGTTCTCATGGAGTCCGTTAATGTAGCGATTTGTGCTAAAGGTGAAGAGGGAAGAACGGTCACAATTCAATATACATGAACCTAAGCTTGAAAACTAGGAGGACAAATTGAAGTAGAGAGAGAGAGAGAAAGAGAAAGGGAAAGAGAGAGAGAGAGAGAGAGAGAGAGAGAGAGAGAGGGAGAGAGGAGATAAGTTCGCTATCTCCATATAGGAGGGGAGAAGTAGATGACAGTTTGGTGAGAAATGTACAATTTAGAGGTTAATGTAGTACAGCCTACAGCATTTAAAGGACAAAACCCAAAAGATGTCGGAAAGTAAAGCTGACTTTAAAAAATCTTCAATAAAATTTGTACAGGGGAGGAAAACTAATATCTAATTAAAAGTGTTTTCTAGAAGACTTTAAAACAAGCTTATTAAAAAATTTTAAAAAATATCGTTAAAAATTTAAACGTTTATGAGTGCAAAGAAAACAACCCTATGCCAATGATTTTAATCGTTGTTGTGTTGTTGTTTTTTTTCAGATTGAATGTGTTCTTAAAATTTAAAGTATGCTATAGTTTATTTAGCCAGGAATATTGATCCGTAGTTAAAGCAATACTATACCTTTAATCATAAAAACCATGTATAAAAAACATTGGAAATAATAATTTATATATCAGTAAAAAATGTTGCGAAGATAAGATAGTATTAAAATTGCTTCTGGTCTTAAAAGCAGCATGGTGTGTACAATTAATATGAAATACCATAATGTATGTTGATATCATAGTCGATTTTGTCTCAGCTAATTTATAATAAAGAAAACAGTATGTATAATAATACATAGCTATAACCAAGTCGAAAGATTAGATCAGAGCGAAATGCATTTATTTGAGATAAATATTACATTGAAGTATTCGTTAGTAAATTTATTGACAGTTTCATAACTGCAATTTTATGTTACAGGTTCGAATACTCTATGATTATAAAGCATTAAAGTCATTTGATTATAGTTTATAGGGTGCAATCGTGCTAATTTACAGCTAAAAAACTTCGATGTTGTTTAATAGATTTCGGATTGTTAATTATATTATACATCAAATGCTTTTAATCATACCTTGTATACTGGTGTCTGTTTTTAAGAAATAGCCTACACGAATGTATGGGATATGTTGGTATTTCAATGAAGGTATAAGATACACTGTGGACGTAAGCTCTGTCTTGGTATTGGTATAAAATATATTGTGGACCTAAGCTATGTCTTGTTATTTCACTAAAGGTATAAGGTATATTGTGGACCTGGGCTGTCTTGGTATTTCACTAAAGGTATAGGATAAGACACGTCTAGGTATTTCAATGAAGGTATAAGATACATTGTGAACGTAAACTCTGTCTAGGTATTTCAATGAAGGTATAAGATAAATTGTGGACGTAAATTTCGTCTTTGCATTTCAATGAAGGTATAAGATACATTGTGAACGTAGACTCTGTCTTGGTATTTCAATAAGGTATAAGATACATTGTGAACGTAAACTCTGTCTAGGTATTTCAATGAAGGTCAATAAAGTATCAATGCGAGCTGCCGGACCGCCGATGTGAAACAATGAGAGGTTCAATTGTAATCTTGTAAACCAGCGAGTCTAATTCAGTTTGTCCAGACAGCGGATGCTCAGATCGATAGCCAAACAAATTCACGGGTGTGGCCAGTCGTGTGTAGAAAAGAAAACAACGATCCAAAAAAACGTATTTGACAAGTAATTGTAGGATCTTATAAAGACAAAAAAGAGAATTAAAAAACTGTACGCGTTGCTTCTTTGTGTAGAATTCCGGAGAAGAGAACGATAGAAAATATTCTTAGACTTTGTATTTTGAGCTCACCCCTTTATTTTAGGTATTTCGTTTTGATTAAAGCCTACTCATCCAACAAATCATGAAGTTTATACATCGATAAGTTTCTATATGGATCAATCGATTAATATCAATATATTTGACTATGTACTTAATCATTTGTCAACAACTTTTTTTTTAGATTAGAGAAGTTGCTTGTTTGTTTGTTTGTTTGTTTGTTTGTTGTTGTTTTTTATTTCCACATTTCAATTTTATTGGACTACACCCAGATGTCTTTTAGTTTGTTCGGTTCTTGTTTTGCTTTTTGTATTTTTTAGTGCTGATGTTTTTCATGTTCTTATTGTTACAGTTACATGCTATCCATTATCCGTAATGGAACGATAGCGAAGCGAAAATATTTCTTTTATATATTGAACAATGTTCCTAGCGGTTCTGAATTTGAATATCTAATACCTCAAGGGATAGTTCGACTTGTTTACGCTCTTTGGTAATCTCATGCTCCATTAAGAGAAACAATTTTGTTCTTTTTAATACAAAAGGTTGAAAATTGAAAAATAGAAAATTTCAAGGTAATATCTTAGATTATATTTAAGTTACACAGATATTTGATATTATTTTTTAAGAAAAGCAGTTGCAGGGATCCCTGGTAAAGTCATAGCACTTTGAGCAATAGCATGTCGTACTAGATCCATTTTTTCTTTTTTACATAAACACCATATATATGGCAATTTTCTTAACAATATAGTAATGGATGTAATTGTATTAGTTAAACAAATTACTTTTGTTTAATTCTAAAAGTACTGATAATGTAAACTTCGAAAGATAGTAGTAGTATTGTATGTCTACACCTCCAGATTCAGCTTGCCATCCAATATGTTAGTCTTAGCCTGTCATAGACAGCCTGAGCTGTATCTTATCCTCTAGTAACTTGGAATGGTTTTACTTCCATAGGTTTTCCAAAGAATCCTCTACGGAGAAGGGAACATCAGGTGAGATTCGATCCGCAGACCCGCAACGCATCCGTTTAGAACACTAACCTACTAAGAGTATTGGTGTCGAGAAGATTCTTGTAAAACCAGGTTTGTCTGTTACTAAGTGTTCAACGGCGGCTGTTTATACAATATTATGAACAGTTCTCAAGCCACACATCTGACAATTTTACGTGCTGCGTTACAGATAGATTGCGGGAATACCATAACTTCTGTTTCAGTCGGTCAGGTTATAGTGACACCGACTCAACCAGTAATGGAAGAAACTGGACAATACATTTTTGACCGATCGTGGGATTTGAACCAAAGACCTCTTAATTTGGTGACCACCTCTGCCACTTGCACCAGTTCACTCCCCCCCCCCCTAAACCCTAAATGTAAGGTAGATGACTGAAAAAATTGCAAGGTTTAAATGCGAAACTCAGATCATTTGTCTGTTGACCTGAAGACAGAATATTTTCAACACATTTCGGGTAGAATGCACCCTTCTATGTTACAAAGGCACGCAGATGTCTGAAATATTGATGGAACCAGTGGCTTACAAGAAAATCGAATTAATATAGGCTGAGCGGCAAGATTCACTTATATTATTCGTATTTTTCATCCATCATTACATCAGAAAGGGACATAATGTTAGATAATATTCGGGATGAGTCGCTCGTTTTAAGTTTGGCGTTAGTGAGAAAAAATTCAATTTTTTTTGTATTTGAGAACTAATCTATGTAAAACTTGGATTAAAAAGACTCCTGAAATAAACAAAAGTTTGTATTTTAAATTGGGTTTATTCAACAATAAACTTACCGTTGTTGTACATTTTTTTATGTTTCTTGTCTTTGTTTTATCGACTTTTATGGATACACCACTTTGCAATTTCCAAACACCCAAATAGAAAAGCAATTTATGTGGAATCAAATCCTCTTATAACATCTTTAGTACTAAAAAACGTGATCTAGCTGTTAAGAAAGGATGCCAGGCTCTATTAATAATATTGTTGATACGTGAAAGTTCCGCTCAAAATAATGAATCATCAACGCATAAAGCCTTTCTTGCTTTCGTTATTGTTTAATTTGATTGCGCTTTCGACTGCAACGTCTACAAGTCGTCGTTTTCTTGTTATATGACGACTGTTTGGCGTCTTACAGCAACTGACAAAGGTTGTTCCTAATGTCAATAGGCAATTATGATCCAATCTTTCGAAAACTGAGAGGTGTTGACAATGCAATATCGGTGGTTATGATAATAGTTAAAGTTCAGACCTTTCATGGCTAATTCTGGAGGTTGGCATTTCGCGCTCTGATTTTTGCTTTCAGTTCTCGCTCGACACAGCAGTAGTAATTTGAAAGATTGTTTGAACAAAGGTTGGAGTTAAAAGAATAACAGTAGGCCATTCTTTGGAAGAGGTGTTAATAATATGTATTTTTATATTTTCCTTTTCGAACTGAACAAAATTATAATCACTGTCTTATGATTGTGCTCCCGCAATCAAATCTTATATTTTCTTAACCTTAGATGAAAACGATATTGAAAATAATCAAAGGCAATTTTTCATTTGCTTAAATGATGTAGGCCTATGCGACTATTGTACGGCCGTGTCTAAGAGAAGATAATTTTACAAATAATGTGCAATTTTCACTTCAGTTTAGATTGTCAAGAATGTGACCTATGTAAGTAAAATAAAATGAATATTCCAGAGGACCTATCATTTCGATTCAAACCCAATACTTTCAAAAAATGATATACCAGTGAACAGAACAAACATTTCAAACGTTTGGCTTAATTCCACGCAATATATTATGGACTTCTCCTGATTTATGGATTTTTCCTTCAATATCACATTAACCTCTAACAACTTAAAACGCGTAAATAAATTATTTGAAATTATACTTATAAGAAAATGTTTGTTTGGCACTTCTGAGTTTATTTACTATAACATAATTATGTGTGATGGTCGAAAATGAATAAAAAGTGTTGAATGCTTGAGCAATGTACTTTGTTCGGTTTTGTTCCATTAACCTGCGAAAATAAATACACACCTTTCAATGTCTTAATAGTTTGTTAATGCCGTTTTTTGGTGTGTTTTTTTGGTTTTGCTTTTGATATTCACAAATATCACTAGTCAAGTTCCGAATCTATCTAACCTAAAGGTATCAATAAATAACCTAAAGGTTTCACACTAATGACTTTCACATAAGATTATAATAGACTGATGAACGTTACTCTGAAGCCGATCTGTGGCGCTATTCAAATAGTTTCTCACGAGTCTTCCAAAAATAACAAGCAGGGTCACCGAAATAAACAAACATTGGCATTTAGAAACAAAGTGACCAAATATATAAAGATATTAGGTACAGTTAGTTAAATTTACATTTTAAGTCTTGTAGGCTTGTTGGTTGAACACTAAGCAACCAACTCAACATAACTCAAAAGCAATATTATGATCGTACTATATCAGGAAAATTAATATCCTATTTTGTTCAAGTAAATACTAATCCTTTTTCTTTTTACCAAATATTATAATTTCCTTGTCTTTATTACGTTGTATTGTGACACGAATAAGTACTTTGGACCAAGACTGGTCTCTTTAGACCCTTCAGATTGACATATTATCCCCTCCTAGGTGTCTTATTTCTGCAAGATCACTCTCGTTCTGCTCCTGATCAGATCAATTTTATCGATTATCAGCGGCAATGGGTGGATAAAGGATGGACATGCCACTAGCGGCAATAGAGAATCGAAACGTGTAAATGTGGCCATTCATCTTTTGTGTATGAAGATCGTAGTATCATAATTTTTTAGATAAAATCGTGTTTGTATGGTTCTTACGGAGAAAAATATTTTCTTTTAAAAATTGCTAAGATGTTTTACAAGTTTTTCTTTTTTTTAACCGTTTTAGGCATAAAACAAAGAGAAAAAGACAAATCTGTTGGGTTTCACTTTACTATAAGAATGTTGGGTTTGTTAATTAAAACATAGACAAAGAAAAGGGCATGTTTTACAGCAAGTTTTAAAGAGTAACTGACAAGCTTCCGATACGTTCATGAACATTGTATTGGTAGATGTGAAGGCAGGGGTTAGAAACAACACCACAGAGACTAAGAAGCCGTGGGTCAAGGAAATCGGCGAGCCAATTTGCGATGGGGATGTATTCGTGTTTTTGTGTTCTCAATGAAGTAGCATTTGCAGGAGCGAACGTTCTCCACAAGCGAATTCATGATACAACGTGTTTCCCTCCAAATCACATAGATTTGTAGATAATGTATTTATTGTATACGATTGATCAAATAGACTTGTATATAGTTTATCTATAGCATCTTGGGAAACAGTTGATTTGGCGGTAAAATTCGATAATATAAAAAGAGACGAATTCAGCAAAATAAAAGAATAAAGAAGGTTAAGTTTTGTATCTTAGCGTTTCTGCATTTCCTCAACTATGACCATGCATTAGTGAGACATATCATTTTGAAAAGCCTAATCTTACACCATTAGATTATTGAGTCTAGTGAACTCACATCTTGTGTGGCAAAAATATAAAAATTTTTAAAAATAGCACAGGAAAAAAGCCACCGGGTTAAAATATCTTCTATGCTGAAGAACCTAAATTACTAAACGTGTATGATTTGAATAAATACTGCGTTACTTCTCTGTTGAATTCAGCTGGTTTCGCCATTTAACCAGCTTCCATGCTAATGATTGTTGGTATTATATAATTTAAATATACTCAAAACGAACACTTTCTTTAGCGTGAATGTTTTAAATAACCGTTATATTCGTTCATACTTTGTTCTTAGTTCTTTGAATAAAGAAACAACCTGTTAAAGGATGAGGAAAAGTAACGGAATGATGTTTTATGATTACTACTTGTCAAAAGGGAAACCTACACTCTACATCATCCAACTACATCGGCTGTCGGCGGCTGAATAAAATAGCGTGCACACCAAATTCACAACAGACGCGTCTAGTTCCACTGGCGTTAACAAAGTATTAATCAAGTTTGCCCATTGTGTGACGCGTTGTCTTTTTTTTCAGCAGTGAGAAAAAATGGTTCTTATTCCCACTACAAAAGATAAATTATTAGTCTGCATGGTTTATAATGTTTGAAACCGACGTGCAGTGCACTTTTCTTGTTGTTATTCCTGACAAAGTTGATCGATTTCGTCTTGGGGCAAAAGTAGTGGTTTAACAAGATGGATGTGCTGCATCATAATGTATACAGCAGTGGGTGTTTCGATACTAGATCTAAACAGTCAGAGAAGCGGGTTTCTGAATAAAAATACGAATAATAGACATTAAATTAAGGGTAATGTATCGTCAAAATAGCACGAATAATGCATCGATTCATCAGCTCTTTCTATTTCCTTATATATCCCTTACTCACTTTATCATTGCATTTTGCTGTTGGCATTTCCATTTTCCCCAAATTTTCCACCACATTCTTTAATGTTTCATAGACCCAAAACCCCCTTACACTTTTCACTAAAGTACTTTTTTTATTCTTGCAATTCTAAATTTTTATAATTTGATCATAAGTCGAATCCTTCTGCCTCTCTTTACCTTTGAAAAAATAACCCACTTTACCCACTTACTCGCATTAAAGAAAAATGTCTCACCCAGAGAAACCAAGAGAAATGTCTGAACGTTTTTTGCGCTATTCACTTCAAAAGCGTTCCACCCCTTTTATACCTTATTGGCTTAACATTTATCCTCAGAAGAGATTTGATTCCTTTCCCCAGAAAATTGATCCTCATTTGCCTCACGGAAAACGACAGGTTAAAAAAATTGAAAAATAAAACAAAACAAATGGAAGTCATTGACTAATTATGTAATCTGATCGACACCGCCTAGTAAGCTTGTCGCAGTTTGTCAACGTCATCCTTTCATCAGTCTTTCTTTTACTTTCACATCCGATACTATTTGCCGTCATTTCATTGAAATCGATAGCAAAGGCTGAGCTGCGATTGGAGTTCTTTTACCCCCTTGTCGTAATGCTAAGATCAATAGGTCAATGGCAGGCGTAACTTGATCCCACTCACATTACCTGCGCATTCCAGCATCCGATTTACCCTGGTCTTAAATCGTGGTTTCAAATACGACGCATTTCATAATTTTCTTGATATTTTTTTCTAAGTAAGATGGTTTTTCTTTTATCAAAGACTTTTACATAGTTGGCAACTCAATCTGAAGCCACCCCTCCTTCTTTCCTTATCTCTCTCTCTCTCTCTCTCTCTCTCTCTCTCTCTCTCTCTCTCTCTCTCTCTCTATCTCTCTCTCTATCTCTCTATCTATCTATCTGTCTATATATCTATCTATCTATCTATCTATCTATCTATCTAGCTGTATCTCTATAATTATCTATCTCTATCTCTTTCTATCTATTCACAGAAGACAAGGTTAATTCACATGATTGTTTTCAAAAGTATATTTTGTTAAAGGCAGTTCATTGTTAAAATTATTATATTATTAAGTCCTTTACTTTGATAATCAGTTGGGTCAATTCACTGCTTTGTGTATAAATAAAGACGACAGAAATGAGAGGACTGATAAACATATAAACAGCGAGATAGAGTGATAGATATTTCATCAGATACAAAAATAGATGGAAGATAAAAAAAAGAGCACGGATAGATTAAAGTCAATCTATAGATACAAAGTTAAAAAAAGAATAGCGCAGAAGGCTACGAACAGGCGTTTTAAGCCTTCAATTTTTCATCTAACTGCAACTACCTATCGGACATGTTGTCTTGGTAAGGGTTTATTGTTAGAAATTTTCAGTTACTTTGAAATGCATAGTTTACGAAATTTAACACACCCTTGCTATTGACATATCCCATATCCACTCTGACCTCATACTTGCCGCGCCGAATTAGCGCGTCTATATGCTGCTTGTTGCTGATCCAAAAGTTCCCTTCTAGAAAACCGACGCCTGTCTTGTAGTCTTCCCAGCCGCGATAGAAGTTTCAGGCGGCAGACGAGCCGCGCTGGATGACGATCCACCCGCTCTGGTCTGAGATCCCATCGCACATGTATGGGATGCTGGTTCTTCATTGCCGTTAGGGTATCTACCGGATAGGGGAATAGTGTGTGATGTGGTAGGTATGTCGCCCCTTTTCGGCATGATTTAGTCAAAAGGTAGTCGGATATATCACATTTTAGGCCATTAGTCATAGAAGCGTTGATTTGAACGTCGGCATTTCCTAACTCTTTTAAACTGTTTCCTTACCATTATCTAGTTTTGCTTTAATTAGGTCTTTAGAATTGCCTAAGGTGATATAAATATCATATGTCATAAGGTCAGCAGATCGAGATATCTTGTTTAACTTGCCTTGGATTTGCTCAAATAAGACCTGGGTTATATTTTCAAGCATTGTACCGTCTTTTAAACGATCTTGTAAATCATTCAGACTTAGTCATGTTAACCAGTCTTTTTTCAATATTTTTAGAGGTGTTTATTGATCTTGAACACATCTGTAAGTCCTTATCTCTATCACGACGAATCTCTGAATGACGTCGATCATCAGATTGTTTCTGAATATCCTTGCGCAGGTAAGATATTTCACGACTTATATCTGATGTTTTATTATCTATGATTCTCACTTTATCTTTAAACGTGTCTTTGATTGTACATTCTATTTCTTTTTTAAATAACGATATTTTGTCCATGACCCGATTTCCGAAGGTATGGTTCTATCTGATAACTGTTAAAGTAAAAGAAGCAATGGAACGGAAAAATTGTTTGTTGTTGTTATGTTTAAATTCTCTACCTGTCATCTTAGCGGTATATTGGCCTACCTCAATTCCGAAACTCTCTAACTATTTAGTATTTTAGAAATGGTATCGAATAGTATACAACCAACCTGATGCACCGTTTTCTTATTAATTTGTCTCGAATTTCATTTAACATAATATTTTGTTAAACAAAATTAAAACAGAAACCAACACAACTTTCTTAAGAATATTTTGCTTGCTGGCATCTGTCAGGAAATTGATTGTTCTACTTCTTTTCTTATTCATTTTTCTACTTGTCGTCTTTGTGGTTTAGTATCCTACCTCAATTATTAAACACAGTAATTATGACAGGGTTCTAGTAGTTTCGAAAAATATTAAGAACATGCTATCCCAATTCCATTTGAAGGAAGAGTTTTTCGTTGTTGTTTTTTTTACTCAGCTCTAAATAAAGCTATTTTCTTTTTGTTTCTATTAATTTTTGTTGTTGTTCATGTAAAAATAGTATTTTTTCCTAATAGGTTTTGTTTGAATATGGACCATAGAGTAATGCCGACTACATAAAAAACGTAAGCCTTTGTATGTCGAAGTTAAAAAGTATATTCTAGTTTAGAAAATAATGTTATTTTGGGAAGGGTCTATTATTAAAAGTTCTTAGTTACTTTCAAATGCATAGTTACGAAATTAAACACATGTAGATTACCTATATAGTGAGTTCTAGTCTATTTTCTTATGATCCGCTAAATTTCAAAACATTATTAATGATCAACCTACTGGACACTGCAAAACAAGGTTACCAATGTGTAAAACAATTGTCAAAAGTTTAAAACAACTCAAAGCCTTTAAATCTCTATTGATTGTGTTCATGCGTTATCGCTTTTGAATGATTTGCTATTGTATTCAATAAAAAGCTTTATAAAATATAATGTATTTTATCATTATATCAGGCTATTTATCTATACCATCTACACGTCTCATTTTCATTTCCTCATAAGTAATGGGAACTATGTCAAAAAGCTGTCCCAATGATTAGCATAGACATCCCACTCTCCAATTAGGTTCGAGTCATTACAGTAGTCATACCACTAGACCCCTTTTAGTAACAACGGCACAGTTCGTATACGGGTGTCTGTCATTGTCACTGTCGAAAGTGATGAACGCTCACTCGTTTTGCCTGGACAGAGAATCCCCGCTGTACCGCTGTAAGCGCCCAACCTGAGGGTGTACTTTTTTACCTCACCATCAATAGAAAAGTCACTGTAGTGCGCAAACACACCCTTGCCATTGACATAATTATCCCATATCCACTCTGAGCTCATACTTGCTTCGCCCAGTAAGCGCGTGTATAATAATAATAATATGCATGTTGCCTAGCCAAAAGTTGCCTTCTAGAGGTCCGAAGCCTGTCTTGTAGTTTTTCCAGCCGCGATAGAAGTTTCCGGCAGCTGCCAGCAGCGCTGAATGAAGATCCACCCGCCTTGACATTCCATCGCACGGGTATGGGATGTTCAGTTCTCCATCGCCGTTAGGGTAAACTACCGGATACGGGAATGGCGTGTGAGATAGCAGGTATGTCGCCTCTTTTCGGCATGATTTAGGCAAACGGTAGTCGGATATATCACATTTTTGGCCACTAGTCATAGTTTATTTGAAGGTCGGTATTTCCTAACTCTTTTAAACTGTTTCCTTACCATTATCTAGTTTTGCTTTAATTAGGTCTTTAAAATTACCTAAGGTGATATAAATATCATATGTCATAAGGTCAGCAGATCGAGATATTTTGTTTAACTTGCCTTGGATTTGCTCAAATAAGACCTGGGTTAAATTTTCAAGCATTGTACCGTCTTTTAAACGATCTTGTAAATCATTCAGAGAGTTAGTCATGTTAACTAGTCTTTTTTCAATTTTTTAGAGGTGTTTATTGATCTTGAACAAATCTGTAAGTCCTTATCTCTATCACGGCGAACCTCTCAATGACGTCGATCATCAGATTATTTCTGAATACCCTTACTCAAGTAGGGAGATATTTCACGACTTATACCTGATATTTTATTGTCTATGATTCTCACTTTATCTTCAAAGTACCTTTGGTTGTACATTTCATTTCTTTATAAAATGACGACATTTTGTCCATGATCATATCTTACTGTTGAAGTAAGAGAAACAATGGAACGGAAAAATTGATTAATGTACTTCTGTTTAATTTCTGTACATGTCATCTTAGCGGTATATTGGTCTACCTCAATTCCGAAACTCTCAAAATATTTAGTATTTTAGAACTGGTATTAAATAGTATACAACCAACGTGATGCACCGTTTTCTCATTAATTTGTCTTCAATTTCATATATTATAATATTTTGTTCAATAAAATCAAAACCAAAACCAAAACAACTTTCTTGAGAATATTTTGCTTGCTGACATCTGTTAGAAAATTGATTGTTCTACTTCTTTTCTGGTTAATTTTTGTACTTGTCGTCTTATTGGTTTAGAGTCATACCTCAATTATTAAACACAGTAACTATGACAGGGTTCTAGTAGTGAGATATGATATTATACAATTGATGTGACTTATATACTAATTCCTAATTAACTTTTCCTTAAATACCACTTAATACAATTTCTTTAATTAAATACAACCAACTCAGCCCCCTCCCCCCCTGAAAATAAGACATTAAGGAGGGGAGAAATTCTGCTTGCTACCAACAGCATCTGTCAGCAAACTGACGTACCTCACGCTCTTACTCCCAGGTCTTCGTCGTCCAGATTGGCGAGTCACGTGCGACGGGAGCTCCCGACAGCGTCTCCCCTGGGGTTCCCAGTCACGTCTTGGGGCTCAGAAAGACACGAGCTAAAGAGCCCCTGGACCAGACTGCTGGCTTTAATCATTAACGCTGATCTCTCCCCTAGTCCGCCCAACAGATGACGGACGTGATTGCTGGACTACCGTTGGAACAGTCAGTCGTCTTCGTCACTCGCTGGGCCAAGCAATTAGACTGGACAACGCTTCTCTTCGTCGCTACCTGTTGGTTTGGTACAGGTCTGTTAAATTCGGTCAATACGGCTTTCAATTCTGTGTCCTTACATCCTTGCAAGTTATTTAGAGATTAATATTAAATTGATATATTATGACTGAATGTGTACTTGAATATTTCATTTGTTTTATTCCAGTATTTTGCATCTTAGCGTTAATACTTGATCCAATAACTTGGCGTCTGTGACTCGCTGGTCTGAGGAATTTGACTGGATAACGCTTCCCTTTGTCGCTATTAAATTCGTTTGTAAGGCGTTCAAATTTGCGTCCATTGAAAGATTAAAATCTTGTGACATATTCATGGCTGATTACTGCTATAATCTGCTCGTTTTAATCTAGTATTCGGTATGCCAGTATTATAACTTGATCCAATAGTGTGGCCACCGTAACTCCCTGGACATCTCTTCTCTTCGCTATCTGTTTTACCTGAAGCATTGTCTTTATTGCCCAGTAATCTACATCGTGGTTGTTTTTCATTAGGATAAAATGGCTTTATTAAAGTAAGTTCCATGTCTTCATATTGGTAGTTTATTATTTTGACCAACTGTCTTTCTTGTAATTATGTGTTGCACTTTGTCTTTTGAATTATCCTCATCTCTTGAAACAATTTTGCTTATTATGTTGTTTATACTTTCAATCTCCTCACCCACGTTTCTCCTTACAATGAGCATTGAACTAATCATTAATGTTCATTACCAATAATTAAGTGATCATGTAAGTGATCTAGCTCTCATATTCTGGGAGTTATATAATCAAGCTAATGAGATCAATATCAATTTTTATTAAACGGACATTTTTATTTTTGATAGGAATGTTCTTTACGGTGTCATTAAAAATTAAGAGAACATGGCCACAAAATTAACAAGATGCCCACAGTGATCTCGCCAAACCTTAATCCGCAAGTTAAGCATTGATTTCATAAAATTATAACAGTGCCAAGACAGTGCAATAGAAAATGCTTCAATTTTAACATATAAAGTATTTTCTCTGGTACTAGATGCAACTGTTAATAAACTAGTGCAACACCGATGAACTCCAAGTTTCATCAATGACTTTGACTTCAAATAAAGACTCTAGCAGTTCCAGACAGCCTGGATAGAATCAAGAAGCTGCCAGTGCTTGTCTTTCGCGGGAGACAGCTGGGTCAAAGCTCATGATCCAGAGCGGGTCCCGATACTGAGAGATTAATTTGGAAAAGCGATTTAAAAAAATAGTCAAAATAATAACAACATTTCAATTGAATGACTTTTTTTTATACCGATACCTGAGTCAATTTTTAGTTTCGTCCACTCTATGCTCTGTATTTGGCTTCGGAAGTTCAAGGAGAGAGAAATGAGAAGGACCTCTGAAGTGTAAATACTCGTGTCGTAATCAATCCGTCATGATTTCAGATTAATAATGTTTGATTGTGCCTCTTTATCCAGTTAAACTTAAGTATTCCTATTGAGTGAAAGAAATAAGAAAGTTTAGAAAAATTCACCGCCATCGCTGCTTTTTAATCTTTTTTCCACTCCAGTTTCATAATTGTTTTTAAAGCAATCTCATTAGAGTTATAAAAACCATTCTCATAATTACCCTTTTTGAGTATTATAATTCCATCAGCAATTTCATTGCTTCCAATTTCTGTTGACCCTAAGTCTATTTAGGTAACACTGATTCTACTGTAAAGTCTTAAGGAGAGAAGCCGGCCTAGCTGGATGTGGAAGTCGAAGAAACTAAAGAACTGAGAAGGACCTCTGAAGTGTGGAGACTTTGCACTCGATGTGTCGTAACCAATCTGCCATGATCTCAGATAAGGGTCTCGCTCTGTGCGTGAGCCGAGCTTTAGCACAAGGGGCCGTAAGTACAACGCTGAGGTTAGCTTTCGACTGGTCGTAGGATAGCAAAATAAGAAGATTTACGATGAGTTGTAAGCTATCGCGACGTTGTTCTTACGACCCCTGCTTACTGCCAAGTTAGATATTGACAAACGGTTGGATAAAAGGTTGATGCAAGGAAATTTGCATTAATGTTTGTGGATTTGTGTGCTTATAATTATAATGATTCAAAGGAAACCTGGTTCTGTCTTTAAAATATTACTCTGTTATAATTATAAGCATTAATGAAATTAACAGAAGCAAGAGAAATAAGGGTCATGATACTGTAGTGTTTTATTACAGCTGTTTATGATCCAAGAAAAAATGTGAACCAATGAGAAACACTTTTGTATTTACAGCACTAAAAAACGAAGATACTAATAATTTAGACTAATGACATAAATAAAATTATGGTTAATTAGTGAAGTATAACTTTCAACCGATGCATTTGGAGAGACAGACATACACAAGTTGAAATGAAGGATGGATAGACAAACCAATATTTTTTAAGCTGCAAATCATGGAGATGATAATACTAATGTATGTATTTGTGAAGAACGATAGATGGATCACCAAAATCCTTCAACCATTAAGTGCATGCACACAAATAGCCTTGTGTTTTTTATTCCAAATAACGAACTCGTGTAAAACATTAAAAATTGATGTATTTGAAGCTTAAAGAAAGTAAACTGTAACCAATCTCTCACATTGGAAATTCAAGTTAAACCTCAACTGTAGTTCTGCGAAGTAAAGGGAGTTGTTATAATCTAGTGCATAGGGGAGATTAATTTTTAATAACTCCGATCCTCGTAAGGTTGGACTTAGATCCGGTTGTGTCCCCTTACCTGCGAGCGAAAACCTGGCAACCATGTTAATTATTGATTATTAGAAATTACATTAGCCACTCTGGGACTGTGGAAGAAACGGCTTCCCGAGATACAATTAGCACCTGGAGCATAGTCTTGGCTTTATTCTCTCTCCAGAAAGATAGCTGATTTTTAATCTGGTTAGCAATTATAGAACCAAACTCGTACAACTCCCAAACGCTTGTAAAGCAGTTCGTTATTACTATAAAAAAACAAGGTTTGATTTTTAACTTTAAAATATAATTTAAAAAGAGAAGTTTTTAGTGGCCGCAAACTGATATTTTTGTATCATGCTTATCATTAGTATTATTTGAAGTGGGTTTTTGTTTGCTTGTTTTACTTTTTAAAAATCGAAAATATTATACCCATTGCAGTGCGCTTTTAGAAGGCAAACAGCATACGATTACGAAACTCCACAAAACAACAAATTCAACTTTAACTATAATATAGTTATATAGTATTTTATATCTATAGCTCGGCGTCCGCGTTCTTCTTTACTGGTTGGGCCAGTGTCAGAGTGTAACGTATGCTTGAATATCCCGCTCTTTGGTGTCGCCAAGACTATAGTCTCGTTGCTAACGTAGGGCGTTAAAAACAACAGTCTTTCCCCCTCGCTTGAACTAAATATTCCCAGAGGTTTGGGCATGCATACGTTAATAGATTAAAGTTAAACTACCATGAAGCAATGTTGCAAAGAAAAACACTAAAACAGTAGATATTTTGAAAGTAACAAATTTATACAAATGGATATCTATTTCTTCACTCATATAATCATAGAATATTTGAATCGTCTACAGACTAATTTGAGCTGGAAAAAAAACTGTTTGCCGAAATAAATAACATGAACAAAGTCAAATGAACAATAATCATTCTGGTAGTTAGATTTCAAAAATAAAATATAATCTAAGTAGCATGCATTGTTTATGTATCGAAGTTGTTTTAATATTTTAACCTAATAAGTGCATAAAATTACACGCCCCAAAATGTATCATTGTGCCTGCTTCTTTTTCTCAACCTTAAAAAGCTTACTTTTTCTATGAATCCTTTAAACCTTGGGTGAATTATATTGTGTAATCCTGACGACCAGAAACAAGAAGAATCTATTACTCTTTCTAGTTCATGAATGAAACATGCTAAAATTTAACCTTCATTGCCTATAAGGTCCCTGACAGTAGTTACGTTGTTTGTTTCTTTTAAGATCTTTTGAGAATCAACCCCGCGTCACTCAAGTATCAGAACTTCTCCCCGGCACGTAAAGATTGCTCGTTAGCCGCACCACCACCAGGAACTTCTCGTCAGCTTTCTCCCGGTGCTTTCTCCGGATCTTGGCCCGCGTCACACTGGTGGCCGCCAGGTAGAACCGGCTGAGATGGGAGTCTCCCTGGCAGTCGCCCAGCAACGAGCAAGTGTCCGGGGTGCTGAACTGCCTCTCTACCGCCCTGGCCATGGCGGCGTGGATGTGCAGGCTCTGTCGCCGGCGGGACAGGTACACACTGAGCCGGCGGAGCGGACCCACACTGCCACCGCTGCTCTTCTGTGTGCTCACCCTCGGCGTTATCGATGCAAACGAATCTGCCCGCGACGGTACTTGGGAATGGTCGTAACTTTTAAGATCTTTTGAACACCAATCGGTGATACTCGAGGATATGAAGCTTTGTTCCGGCGGAATGGAACTCGTGTCATTGGAGATTTGTTCAGTTTCTTTCTCCAGCTCGGCTATAACGTCAAAATTCGTAGATTGTCCTTGACTAGGTTGAATGACGTTTATAAATGTTTGAGATGTTATGTCAGATTCAAAGGAGCCACAAGTTCCCTGTGTGTCCTCAGCTAAGACGCCATTGCTTGTAGGTCTAAGAATTTTATCTAAATCAGAAAAATAAGAGCTCTCCGAGTCAGAACGAATTCTAGATTCCAATACAGCTTGGTCGTGCAAATTTGGCGAAGACCAGTTCCATTTCGACTTGTCTTCTCGTCTCCTAATTTTGCGTAGAGATGTGCTGTTGTCCTCAGACTGCTGACTGTCCGTATCCTTGTGTTTGGAACGCTCTGTTTTATTTTTTCTCCTGTGTAAGTTTTCTTCTGAACTATTGTTACTACCAGATCGTTCCTCCGACCGGAGCGCAACGTCAGAAGAACTTCCAAGCCGCTCCTTTATACGAATGTGGATAGTATTTGGCACAAAAGCCAAAGAAGTAATTTTGCTTGTGTTTGAAAAAGCTTGGTTCACATTTAGTGCTGCTATAAAAGCTTCTTTAACCAGAGCACCGTATTCCGAACCGTACCTAGGAAAGGGGGGAGGGGGAAGGGGATAAGAAATATCAAAATCAATGGAATAAAAAAAAACTTATGGCGTTTTTATCCAGTACTTTTTATCTGAGTGAGAGGATCTTCTTTTTTAACTATTATTTATTAAACTAATACTAATAATGTCCTTTTAACCAACTTGTATACCCTTGCTTTTGGTGAATATTATGTGATACGTTGTCTGCGGGTTTGAATAAGTATAACATAAATAATTATAATTGAGGTATAATTATGGTTGGGGCTCTCTCTAGCCCAACTATTGAAAATAATAAAATATTGTGATTATGCATTTATTGAAATAAGAGTGTTTTAAACGCTTCACAAATCACGAAAATAAAGTTTGAAAAAAAAATTCGAAGACAAACCGTAGTTTAAAAAATACATTGTAAATAGGACAAGGCTGTTTAGTATAAAAATCCGTATTAAAGAAATAATTAGTTTCAGGATTTTTGTTCCATTTGACTGCTAGCAAATTTTTTTCTATTGCGTTGAATATTTTTTTTCTTTATGTACTTATATCAATATTATTTTGAACCACCAAAAGTAGTTTCAAAGGACAAATATGTTTATACAGTTATCTCATTCATTTTATATTATCATATCTTTGTGGCTATTTTTCTGTCTATTTTTCCATGTCTCTGTGTCTCCCTGTCTCTCTGTGAATTAGTTATAACAGGCTGATCAATTGTTGGCAATAACTGTTTCTTACTTGTGTTCCATCGTCTTTACAGTCTCTTCAGATACGGCCTCTACCAGCATATTACCTGCATCTGCAAGACTCGTGTAAATGTCAAGCGCACCTAAAGAGAGTTGTCCAAAGTTAACAAAAAAAAACATAAACTTCACTTTGGCTTTGGCATGCCGAAATATGTAATAGAGAGAAGGGTGGTTTTAATGGTAGAACGCTGTGTTTATTTTCAGGAGGTCCTTGGTTCGACTCCACAATCGGACAAAATGTAAGTGCAGTTTCGCCACTTTTAATTGGCTCGTTGTTTGTTTAGTGCAACTGGATAAGACGGAAATCCTGGTTGGTAGAGCGTTGTGTTTCTTTTCATTAGGTCCTCGGTTCGACCCCACAATCGGACAAAATTTTTCCTTTTTTACTCTATTAGACAGTATATCAAATTGTCATGCGTGCGTCCTGGAACCCGTCCGTGATATAGCCTAGGAGTTCACGTTAGGCGTTTAGAAATCAATTAACTAACCAACCATCAACCAACCAACCACCCAGTATGCAATGGGCATTTCGCAAAACAAATAGGCACTGTGATGTTTTGTGATTGCAAATGTTCCTTCAAGCCAGGAAAGTATCGCTGAGAACAAGTGTCACTCAGCACCTGACACTTTAACCTATTGTTGTGTATCTTTCTCAGATCAATACTTCAAAATAGCAGTAACCCCACTTGTCAAAGAACCTAAATTGACAAGTCCTATGACATTACATATAATATCGACATTATAGCATTATTTTGAGTAACACGTAAAATTGCAGCTTCCTGTACTATAAATGCACCATTTGTTTACCCCAAAAAGGATGCCATCTTTCAAGATCTTTTAAGACGAAAAAAATGCTTAACAACTGAGATTTGATTGACTAGCTTACATAGAGCACGTGATTATAAGGAAATGGATATACTAGAAGTTTCATTGATTTGTCATCCAGCCAAAGATTGATAAGAAGCAAGTGCACAGCTCTAAAGTTTTTACTTTAACAAAAATGTTAAAAAATTGATATTGATCACCGATGAAATTGCGTGCTGTGGTTACCCTATTTTATTTGATCTTATATTTTGTAAATTGTTTTCTATTATTCTAACTTTAGTCTACGCGAGGGTCCGTTTTAGCATGTAATCATGCAGGGGAAAAATAAACAGAATCAATCTAAAAGTTTAAAATAACACCTACATACACAAAATCATCGTATCTTTTTCAACTGAATAACGGTGGAATGACACAAAAACTACTCCATTGAATAGATTGTTATACAGTGTGGGTGAGTTTTTGCTTTTCAGTCTTTCGGTTTGGATGAATCCGTCTGTCATAGTAGCTTTCATGGAAACTGTACTTTTTATTTTTTTTTTCTATTATCCCAGTCATGAAACGACAAAAATACTACCTAATCATATAAAACAAACATACCTCCAAATGCTGTAGCACCGACTTCGGCCGTTACAGTCAAGATAGTGCCAAGCTGGGTTTCTTTGATAGGACTCGGCATGAAAGCAGAAGGGCGAGGGGCGATGAGACGACTCAGGTTCATGGTTGCCTCATGTAGATTAGCCACTGAAAGGAGGGGGAGGGGACGGGGGAATAATATGGTTATTTTGGTTATTGCGCGTGTATTATAAAATATCTTTTGACCAGACTGAACACACATGAGGGGCTTAAAATAA
>RQTK01000238.1:65591-79625 GCA_003991915.1 Elysia chlorotica | reverse complement strand
GATAGATAGATAGATAGATAGATAGATAGATAGATAGATAGATAGATAGATAGATAGATAGATAGATAGATAGATAGACAAACAGATATATAGACAGATAGATAGATCACATACAGATAGACTGAACCGATTAATGGTTACGTAATGCGGACAGGTGGTCCTATAAGGACCCCCATCCATCCGAGCCAGGAGTTTCTCTATAGAGGATTTAACGTCTCCCATGTTCCCCTCCTTTACGACATGCAAGCCACGAGCAGCCTTAGGCGCTCTTGTACTTGGCTCACAGTAAGCCAGGAGAGTGCTCTAGGCTGTCAAGACCGCGTAGAATCTATGGCAAAAACAGAGCGAAAATAAACGCTCAGCCTAGATTCGAAACCCAGAGGCATAATCTAAGATCCTGACAATTGGGGATTGGGAAGGTTCCTTATCTGCGATCGTCGTACGACGTCGGCGCGATTGCCTTCCGCGCATACCAGTGTGGGCGGTGAAGTGGCACCAGCGTTTGTCATCGTTTGGCAATCATACAGATAGACGAAAAAAAGATAATCAAAACGCTGCTCCCTGACTTTTTATCAATCATACAGATAGAAGACGAAAAAAGATAACCAAAACGCTCTTCCCTCACTTTTTATCAATCATACAGATAGAAGACGAAAAAAGATAACCAAAACGCTCTTCCCTGACTTTTTATCAATCATACAGATAGAAGACGAAAAAAGATAACCAAAACGCTCTTCCCTCACTTTTTAGCAATCACACAGTTAGACGAATAGAGATAAACAAAACGCTCTTCCCTTATTTTATGGCAATCATACAGATAGACGAAAGAAGATAACCAAAACGCGTTTTCCTCACTTTCCCAATTTCCTGTTGTTTGTTTGTTTTTTAAACATACTTTTCTTAGAACCTACCGACTTGATTGGTGAGGATGACTCCTCTGTTGGAGGCTGACTTGGCGTACAACACTCCCTGCAGGATGTTTGGATCCACCCTGTGCTGGTGGGATGCGCGTCGGGCCCGTGAGCGGATGAAGGCGGCCATAGTTCGGATGAACCACACGCCGTACTCCGCCAGCACCAGGATGAACCAAACCAGAGTCTTGACCACTGTCCACGATTAAATGAAGTTGGTATTATTCTCGGGCCGTAAGTACAGCGATTTTTCGAAGCTGTACAAATGAACTTTTTCAAAGAGAAATGATAAAAAAATGTCATGAAACGATTTTTGTCAATAGTGACACCGAGATTTTTTTACCTTTTCGACTGCATCAACAGTGATGCCGTTGATTTGTATAGAAATAGGTACAATTGTATTTACATTTTCTTATTGCCCTTCACGATAAACTCGCTTTTTATCATTGAATTTAAATTTGTTTGTTGTCATCCATGACTTGACTTCTGCAATTCAGTGCTGCAATTTAACAACAGTTTTAGGCACATGAAAATATGACATGTACAAATGAGCATCGTCAGCATACACATGGTATAGACTATTGAATTTCTTAATAATATTAACGAGAGGTTGGGTAAAGAGAGAAAACAATACCGGCCATAGAACTGACCCCTGAGGAACACCGAAATTAACAGAGCTTTTATCGAAACTCATCAACTTTGACAGAATAAACTATATTTGCTAGATAAGAAGAAAATCGCTTTAGGACTGTACCCTCTATACCCAAAAAGTTTTCAAGACGTTTTATAAGAATATTGTGATCAATTGTATCAAAAGCAGCCGAAAGAACTTCTTTCATATGCCAAAAGATCTTTCATACACCCTTTAAAAGATCATAGCAGTTTAATTTGCCGACTGGAATTTTCAATTCAAATTGTTACACTTTTGGTGTTTTATGAACTGCTTCAAAACAAGTCTCTGAAGCACTTTAGAAAGAAAAGGAAGGTTAGATACTGGTGCGTAATTGTTTAAATCGTTACTTTCTAGCCCGGGCTTATTTTCACAAATGTGTCACATTAGCCACTTTGAAAGTAACAGGGACAGTGCCCGGTTGAAGAGATGAATTCATAAGGGCTATAACATATAGGAGAAACACATCGTAAACATCTTTTAGAAGTTTACTGTGCCTTCTTAAATATAGTTTAAAATATGAAAGATTCAAATAAATTTATACTGTTTCAAATAAATATATATATACTGCTTCAAGTAAAAGTATACCCACACTTAGCTGTTGTTGTTTTCATAATGTAATAGACTGATTTCCGTAATACAAAATTTGTAATTGTTACCTTTGACAATAACGAGAACGCCAATATTTTGTCATTGATACATTCTACTCACTGAATCTTATGTTGAGTGCCACAGTATTAAGCCGGGGACTAGTAGGTATACCCGCTCGTAAATGTTTGAATCCTTCTTCCCACCATGAAGATCGTCTGGTTTGATTATCCTTGGAAGTAGTTAAGGTAGAATTTCTGAGTATTTGTTTGTATCTTATATTATTCAAAAATGTTTTTACAAGAAATAATCCGATAAAAATTATTTACAAAGATGCCTACATCCACGCAATGAATAATACATTGCTTATAATCTATTTATATATTTTTTCAAAGCATACCCCCAAAATATAGAGCATTTAGAGAAAATCACATTATGCAGCTTCGCACATGGTATCGGAACAGCCTTATAAAAACTAGGCGTAAAAGCCTGGGCTCGTGCAATCATTGAATCATGCGGACCAACCAAGGCTGTCTCTCAGGCGTCCGATTCCAGCAATTCAGTAAAGGAAGCAAACAAATATAATATTATTTATTACTATGAACTCCCGTCCTATTTCCAAATATAATGTCACTAAGGAATTCTTTGCGGAAACGCCAAAGACCTCCATTATGCGCAAATTTGCAGAACATTGCTGTCGATTCCTGGACTATAATATTCAATGACAACAAATGAGCGGTCGAAATGATTTTGACAGCTCGATGTTTAAGTTAATGCATAAACATTGTAGAAGAATATAAACTCCATCTTAGTCTCATAGACCGATATAACATCTATTTATTACTCAGTACACATCCCATGCGTTTTATTGATTTTTGTATTTGTTGATGTTGTTGTTGTTGTATTTGTTGTTGTTGTTGTTGTTGTTGTTGTTGTTGTTGTTGTTGTTGTTGTTGTTGTTGTTGTTGTTGTTGTTGTTGTTGTTGTTGTTGTTGTTGTCTTAAATTGTGTTGTTGTTGGTTGTGGTTGTTGTTGTTGTTGTTGGTGGTTGTTGTTGTTGTTGTTGTTGTTGTTGTTAAAAATGCATTCATCAAACCTCCAGATCCAGTCTGTCAACCGCGTCCTCAACAGATGCGTAATAATCTAGCAGTACCTCGAACTGCTCTCGATCGTCAAGGGAAAGATAGTGTGGAAGCACAAGCGCCACTGACGAACCTTGTAAACATAGATAATCAGACGAGATTTTAAAGGCTACATCTCTCTTTCTCTTTCTATAAATATCTTTATTTTAATTTATATCTCTATTCATCTCTCAATCGATCTATTTATTTATCTATTATTAGATCGTCCTACCTGAATGTGCGGCCTTCACTTGCGACACATGTGTTTCGAGTAATTATATTACTTACTCTCCTCGGACGTATGTTACTTGGCGAAAACACATGTGTGGCAAGAGATGGCCTTCTTTGCAGTTAGGACGACCCAATAATATATAAAGCTCCCACTGTTGAGCACTTTATTTAGCTGTCCAAATTTAACCTACAAACAATATAATATACATATTCTCAGTGATCTCTTATTGTCCCCGTTTTATTACATCATAAATAAAAGGACTATTACGTGTGATGAAAATGTTCTCTTTTCTCTTTTCTTTGTTTTCTCCCCTTGCTCTCTAACCAAAACCTGCTTTTACCCAATAACTATATAAAACAAAAACTATGTCATAATTCAATATATTGATACCGCTCATGTTATTCCTTAGATCCGGGAAAATGTACGTTCCAAAGGCTGTGATTAGAACTGGTGAGCACCCAGGGAATAAAGGGTATAACCAACTGCCAACCTGTGGAATGGATAGATACTTCATAAACATTAAGAGACTTTAGGGAAGGTTCGCTTTGATTTTTTTTTCATACATTTTTTATCTTTTCTGGGAGAGCAGGGATAGGGATGGAGAAGAATAAAAATATAACAGGTGATGAAAGTAAAGAGCGTTGTAGGTGGATGTGATTTGATGTGTATAGTTGGTACTAGAAATAAGAACTCTTCAGTATATTTGTATCAAATGGTATTATTATAGGTATTGTGGTGTGTGTTTAAACTATCTTTACCTGCTGTCTAACGCGTCTATGCATTGCAACTTTGTTTATGTTGTTGTCCTATGATGTTTTTGTTGTTGTCCTATGGTTAATACTTTTGCTTCCTTAATTGTTGTTGTTTTTAAGTAGAGCTGGACCCACGCTTTCGACAGAGCTTCGGAAAAGCAAGAGTTAAGGCCTTGGCTGTACTGTTGAGTTGAGTTGGTTTAACGTCCAACATCAGCACTATATAGGCTATATTGTGGACGGGCCCCAAGACGGACGTCTGACAATTTTATGTGCTGCCACACACGAGACAGGGCGGGGATACCATGACTCCTGTCTCAGCCGGTCACATTATACTGACACCGACCCAACCAGTAGGGAACACAATCGTCAGGATTCTAACTTGGACCTTTTGCGTTGGAAGCCGATGTTCTACCCCAGGACCACCGCGCCCCCCTCCCCACTGGCAACTGATCAACTAGAGCTAAACCGACGCTTTCGACAGAGCTTCGGAGAAGCAAGAGTTAAGGCCTTGGCTGTACTAGGCAAAAGGCATTTGTGAGGTGTGTTGCTTTTACTTTCTTCGCCGCACTTAACTTTCGCCGTGACTCAACATCACCTTGACACAGGAGGTCCAATATCCTAAACATTGCGCCAACGGCACCCCCATTAATTATTACTCCAATGTTAAAGGTTGCAATATTGGTAATACTAACATGCAAAAACGCAGATGGGTGAACAACCTTAGGCATCTCGACGTCAGTCCGTGGGTGCAGCCGCACTAAGTGCAACGCCGACGTTGCTTCTTCGGCGTTCACCCGTCCGTAGCAGTCGACATAGAACACCTGGACCGAGTCCTCTATAGAGAACACTCTAGAAGCGGCGACTTGTGAGCTGGCCTGAGATGCGGTATGCCTTTTGGCACTCTCCTCTATCTCAGCCCCTGTTGCGTCTACAAAGGTCACAGTTTTGCTAGATTTAGATTTTGCCATCGAAAGCTTTGTAGTGGATGTTTTTGGGGAAAAATTTGTTGGAAATGATTCGTAGTCGTCATCTTCGATGGATTCTGCCGATGAGGTCTGATGCAGTGCATCATCCGGGAAGGACTCTGATAATCCTCTAGTGAGGCTCGGGTCTGGGTTATCATATACACTATGATACGAGGTCGATGGTTGGTTGTCTTTTTTAAGTAGTTTTTCAGTATCGAAACCTTCTGGTTCAACTGGCGATTCATGCTCAGTTAGATTGGTTGATGGGGACGATCTTGATGGTTTTACGTCCATTTTATTTTTCCGTTTGTTGAAGAGAAATTGTCATTCATTGGAAGTGTAAGAAGAGGCAACGAAACCTGAAAGAGCATTGAAGGTATTAAAATGAAGAGAAAAGAATACGCTGTCTAAGATGAATGAATATACAAATGATTGATAAAAACTGATGTAAAGCAAGCCACTAGGCTTTTTGGGCTATAATCATGTATGCAACATGCAGTGTTTTTACATACTTTGTATCAAGGACGACAGTCTAGCGTTACCGTAGTGGGAATTTGCTATTTTGATGTAAATGGAGATAATTCTGTTATTTAAATCTATATTTTTTAAATCAGTAGTTACTTCCCACAAATTCTAGTATGTCGTCCTTGATCTCGAACCTAATTTTTTTTTTAAAGTATTGTTTTATATATTTGTTTTTTTAGTTTTTGGTTGGTTTAATTATTTAAATGCATCGAGGCGACCTAATTCGTCCAATAAATTGATATTTATTGATTTCATGGAACTCATTTTTATAGAAAGTGTAAGCCTGCTATCTAGACATGTTTCAAAGCACCATGACCTCGCCGAATCTCAGAGTTAAAGATACATTGGCATGTATATATATTGGCACAGGTACTGTTCAATCAACAAATTAGTTTAGCCTTAGTAAAATAATAAAGATCCTTGCTAAAATATGTACTTTCCTTGATAGCAGTCTGCAGTCTAGAAAATCAATACTCAAATTAAACAATAAAAATGGCAGGATCATATAAAAATGTGCTAATGTTAGGCCTATATAAAATCTAGTTGTAGACTTAGATTTAGATCATAGCCAGTCACTCGGTAGCTTCATATTGATATAACCATTCTAGAGCCATTGAATTTAGATCTAGATCTAGATCATGATCTAGAATAGATCTAGATATGTCGAGATCTAGAATCGAGATCTCAAACACTGAATAGAACAAAAAGTTAATAAACATTAAAACAAAAAAGCTTTTAGATTTAAACCTGTCATGAATAGTACGCACAGTTACAGTAATAATCTTTTGTAAATATCGTTTTCCAATTTTGAGCAAAAATACATATATACAATAATTATCAAGATCTAGATCTAGTAGACTAGATATTGTACAATCATTTTAATAATTATCATCTAGATTTAGAAAATCTAATGACAATTATTATAGTTTTTTCTTTCCTTTCCGATTACGTTTTTTGTGGTTTCGGTTTAGGGGTACATTTGGTAAGTCGGGTTTGTTTTTGTTTTTTTTTTTCATTTTTCCAAAGCAGCAAACTAAACTTAGATCTATAATAGTTTTTCTAATACTTACAACAACAAAAAACACACACACACATAATTTTTTTTTCGAATAAAAATCAAACAATCAGGCACCAATAATTACTTTTTTTGAGAACTACAGAAACCACGTAGATGAAATTACAAACCCATCATTAGTGAGAAATGTTTATAGCGCATCAAAATAATAGTGTTTGATTAATTCTTAACCTTTTCTCTTCATTTTTTTTTCTTTTCTTTTCTTTTGGGGGGTGCTTTTTCTATTTCGCTTTGTTTTGAATAGTTTTAAAAAGAAATGTAGAGATAAAAAATGTAATGTATTCAATGAGGTAAAAAAAAACATTCATTACTGTATTAAGATTACATTAACTATGGACATAAATAATTCGACAAAAAATGTCCCGTCGGTTGGAGAAAATCCACAGGTTATGAAGCTTCGCAGAAACGCAAACACGATATAAAAGTCATCCAAAAATGTACAAATTCAAGACAAAACAATATTTCTCTTTCCATAACAACAGGCTTAAAACGGGGTCACGGTTAATATTTTCCCCAATCCACACTAAACGCGCATGAGAAAAATACACACCCTATACCTGTTGCAGTAATTACAACACTTAAGTTTCCAGAAACTTGCCGTCATATTGCACTAGACAAGCACATTTTTCAGAAAGAAAATAAATTTTCTTTGTACACTTCTGAAGGGCTGTTTGTGCTTCAGCGAAATTCTGTAGAGAGGAGGACTGCGTTGGTGATTTACTAAGCCTAAGAACGTACTTTCAGGTATCACGTTCCTCGTACTGTGTATACAAATCACATCGTCACCAACCCTTAAGCGAGTACAAAGGGAACAAAATGTCCCTTTCACGAATTAAAAATGTAAATCTATTTATTTTGGACTCGAGATCAAAATCAGAATGACCAAGGCTATGCTAATAAACAAGAAACAGGCAGATCCACTGTGGCTACACCAGGAAATCATTAGAGATGTTGAGAAGGTTCATTATCTTATTTAATATCTAGTAAGCAAAGATGGCGAGCCACATTTAATCCTCTCTGACTCGCTCTCTCTGGTGAAAGCGGTGGGGGGGGCAAACTTTAAAAATCCTAAAATTCTCAAAATACTAAAAACAAATTCACGAATTACAGACACATGGTAACAAAAATGTTCTCTGCTGGATTCCCAGCCATGTCGGAATCGAAGGAAATGAAATGGCTGATGAGCTGGCCAAAATCGGGCTCGAACTTGCACCTACTCAGTTGCAAATATCAGCATCTGATGCTAAGCCAATTATACACGCGTTTATAAAGCTAAGCCAATTATACACGCGTTTATAAGAGAAAACTGGAAAGCGCGATGGAACAATAATGACAACCAACAAAGTGCACTGTGTCCAACCACATTTAGGTCACTGGCCAGGAATCTCTCAGGCAAGACAGCGAGACCAGGTGGTACTCGATCGAGTCCAACTTGGACATTCTCATCTTACTCACGTTTTTCTACTTAGAGGTGAAGAGTCTCCACTGTGTCATACACGCAACTGTTAATTGTCCATTAGTCACATTCTGGCCGATTGTCCGATTTTTTACCGGGAAGGAAAGTTGTACCTGGCTTCCAAGCCTCTAGAGAGCATATTACTTATGTTATTCCTCAGTGCCTACTAAGGTACCTGAAGGACATTGGTGTATATAATAAAATTTAACTGTGATAATTCTACACATGGATCTTTTAAACTACTTTACATACCCTTCACTTTTAACCAAACCTTTTACGCACAATTTTTATGCTTTTACTATTCAGAGAGATAAAGGAGTCGCGGTTGCTACTGTAAAATGTTTTAACTATCTTAGGACATCATGGGCCGTTACAGTGCCGGCGTGCCGTAAAAACAAAATCACTCACCTCATGAAAAGAAAAAAAATGTTAATCCTCTCCGACCCGCATTCTCTTATGAAAGCGTTAGGGAAGGCAAACTTGAAAAATCAAAACATTCTTAGCATATTGGAAAAAATCCCCGAACTACAGAAAAATTGTAGGAAAATATAAGAGAACTGGAAAGCGCGATGGAACAATATGACAATCAACAAATTACACATGTCCAACCACAATTAGTTCACTGGGCAGACGACCAGACCAGGTGGTACTCGATCGAGTCCGACTTGGACATGCTCATGTTACTCACACCTTCCTATTGAGAGGTGCAGAGACTCCACAGTGTCACACCTGCACCTGTCAATTGTCCATTAGCAACATTCTGGTCCGCTTTTTTCCCGAAAAGAAATCTTTACCTGGCCTCCAAACCTCTAGAGAGTATATTTACTTATGTTAGTCCTCAGCGCCTACTGAGGTACCTGAAGGACATTGGTGCATTTACTAAAATTTAACTGTGATAATCCTACACATGCATCTTTTAAACTACTGTATATACCCTTTACTTTTAACCAACCTTTTACGCACAATTGTTATGCTTTTACTATTCAGAGAGATAAAGGAGTCACCGTTTCTGCTGGTATAATGTATTAATTGTCATAGGACATCATGGGCACATTATAGCGTTACCGTGCTGACGTGCCGTAAGAACAAACTCACTCACTCCCGCATCCCACGTCCATAATCTCTGGTGTAGTTAGTAGTTAGTATTTATGAGAAATACGGTTGTTTAATTTCATCATAATTACGTTTTATTTTTCTTCATAGAGCAATCAACGTGAAAAAGAACTGTTCAAAATTCACCAATCGTATATGCCGAGGGTTTTGTTTGATTTGTTTGATAAACAGTTTCTGACAATATAAATTGCCGCGATATAATTTGTTTGAATGACACGTGTACATTTTATTTCAATTGAATACGAGAAATAAAATGATGCATAATAGATTTTTTGTTAGAGTCCGGAAAATTATATAAAAAAGGCATTAACAATAATTTAATAATTTTGCCGTCTTTAACTGTGCATCCATATTTATCCTTGCAACGCACGTGTGAACGCAGATTTTCTTTTACATGGAGCGATAGCCAGACACTCTATGCATAAATAGGTGCATGTGAACTGAAGTCGACCGAATTTTCTACGCATTTTAGATTTGTTAGAGCCCATGTCTTTGCTTAAGGCTATTGTGTAGCTTGGACTCTATTATAATGTATTAACTGTTTTAGAACATTATGGGCGCAATATAGCCATTAAGAGCCAACTCACTGACTCACTAAAGTTCTCCTATTATCATTGTATTGAACAACGCTAATATACAATCAACATGCATTATTGAACGTTTACAGGGATCATATCCATATTACATTTTTATATCCTCAAAAATTAAAAGAAATATCATTTTGTATGCGAGTGTGAAAAAATAGTACAGGAGTTCCGATTGCTATAGTCTGCCCCTATCCAACTTTCTCTCTCTATCTCTCTCTCAACTGCTCTCTATTTCTCTCTCTTCTCTCTTTCTCTCTGTCTCTCCTCTCTCTCTCTCTCTCTCTCTCTCTCTCTCTCTCTTCTCTCTCTCTCTCTCTCCTCTCTCTCTCTCTCTCTCTCTCTCTCTCTCTCTCTCTCTCTCTCTCTCTCTCTCTCTCTCTCTCTCTCTCTCTCTCTCTCTCTCTCTCTCACGCATCGGCTTGCATGTCACGCATGTGCTCTTGTTTGTCAGAATTATTCATATCAGGGTAAAACAAGATGTGGATATGGATATAACTTTATTCTCGTGTTTATCATTTCTCTTAGTTTCATTGGTCGGAAAACAAGCTCTGTTTACAAGCTCTTTTTTAATTTCGGTACGACAGCATATAACGAAAATGTGAAATTTATTCACCCCGCTATCAAATGACTTTTGTGCCCCAAACGATGTCTTTGAAATCGGAAAGTAAACAATGAATAAATTAAATTTCTTCTCCAACCGTCTTCATTATGTATGTGCATCAATTACTGCTCTAGGCTTTAGTCGCCTAGTGATAAGATAATTTCCTAAAATCCAAACTAACGATGCCATTAATAATATATTTTCAGTTAGTTAAAAAATGTGCATGCTTTTTTCACGTGTTTTGGTCATAAAGGAGTCACCGTTGCTACTAGTATAATGTATTAGCTGTTTTTGGACATTATGGGCACAATATAGCTGTTACCATGTTGACGTCCATGAAAACACTAACAATCACTTGTTTTTGTCATACTTAGTGGAAAATAATCCATAGTCTCTGCTCATATACTTTTTATAGTCCATTTTTGTTTATGATTGCAAACTTCATACAGTCTTGAAATGTAAACTGCTTTTAAATGGTTATAATTATTTTCGGTTAAAGTAAGGTTAAGAATACTTATTCTCATAACAAATAGCATAAACAGTAGGGAAAACTTTTTATCCATGATTCGAGGGGCCTTAGTCTAATGATTTAGATACAAAATTAAATTGTGTGTGTATATATATAAAAAATATATATTTATGTTTGAAATTCATTTTATGTAGCTGGATGAATTTTTCTAGTTTCTAGGCCTTATTTTTTATGTCAGGATATCACTAAGCGCACTCTGTGAGAACAACAAGACTAATTTAGGGATCGTTATTTGTTGTTCTCACTCATCACAGCCTTACAATATTTGAATTTATTGCAACTCGTGTTTTGAAAACCCCCTTTTCACTTCAAGTGAAATAACATTAACTAAATAGTATAACAGATTGAACAAAAATTAATTTCGCAATTCTTTAATGTTGCAAAAAAGCACTTTCAATATTGTTTTTTAGTCTTCAATTAATAAATTCATATTTAATTGTTGATGGTGATGGTGATGGTGATGGTAATGGTGATGGTGATGGTGATGATGGTAGTGGTGATAATGGCGGTGAAGGTGGTGGCGGTGGTGGTGGTGGTGGTGGTGATGGTGGCGATGGTGGTGGTGGTGATAATGGTGGTGGTGATAATATTGCCAGTGACAGCTGTCTCAGATGAAGCCGCATGAGAGTGGCGCCAAATATTACGCTGCTGCTGTTTCTTCTACTTCATCATCATCATCATCATCATCATCATCATCATCATCATCATCATCATCATCATCATCATCATCATCATCATCATCATCATCATCATCATCATCATCATCATCATCATCATCATCATCATCATCATCATACATGATGATGATGATGATGATGATGATGATGATGATGATGATGATGATGAAGAAGAAGAAGTAGAAGAAACAGCAGCAGCGTAATATTTGGCGCCACTCTCATGCGGCTTCATCTGAGACAGCTGTCACTGGCAATAGTAGGATCACGAAGCAGTTCTAACCCAAGGCTGTCCGAGGAATGTCTGGCTACCGGTGTCCGGTTACCATACAAGTAGCCACTTATATTATTTTACCTACCTGCATATATATTTTTTAAGGGCGATGTTTCGTGGACATTATTGTTATTGTTGTTGGTGTGGTTGTTACTGGAAGTTGTTTTTGTGCTACAAAAAAACAGCAATATTCATATTTGACAACATAAGGGGATTGGCTCCTCATTACTTATACATGTATTCTAACTTTATGTTCAAAAAGCAATTTAAAATAGACCATGGCATTGTAGCTGATGCCTTTCTAAAAAAGAATTTTCTCTGGCTTCGTGGTTTCCTTTTCTCCTTCTCCTTGAATGGGCACAATAATAGCCGTTGCTGTGCTGGCGTGCTGTGAAAAAACAAGCTGCTTCTTCTTGATAAATGGTGCAGAAAAGCTATATTTTTTACATTAGCTCCTGTAGTCACTAATAGTACAATGTAATATGACCCTCTAGTATTTTTTAATCTAATTTCAGTATCTAAATTCTTTTCAGATACTTTTTTTTTTATTTCTTTTAAAAATTCATCAGATTTATATGTTTTCATTAGCTTGTTGTTTGTTTTTTCTTGTTGTATTTTTTTCATAGGCTTTGAGTTGATGTGGACTTTTAGATATTGTTTGCTTGTCCATTTAGCTTAAGGGCGAACAGGCGCATGTGGCATATAGGGTTGGTATTCCAATCGGAAGGTGTATAGTTTGAAACTCAAAATCGTCCACAAATCTTGTTATGCAATCTCGTCCATCGCTGGATATATCAATGTCAGAATAATGTGACCAATTTAGATATGATTCATGGTTTCCCCGCACTATGTGGCAGCATGTAAAATTGTCAACACAATTGCCCGCAATATAACTTATATCGTGTTGTCATTGGCCGCTAGACAATAAATAAACAAACAAGCTTTCCTGAATACAGTTGCACTAACTTTTCTCAGAAGCACCCAGCCTGAGAAACGTGGCAGAACACGTTCTAGCCGGCTTTTTGACATGATAATAGAATGTTCTCTGGACCATGAAATAAATTCCTTCGCTAAAAAAACAAATGATAATGTCTGTATCTATGATTACTCTAAGCTTTGAATTTGGTTGAACTGCTGTTCTTGTTGTTATGTGTGGATTTTCCTTGCGATTTGCATATTTCTTGAAGGTTCTCAGTTACCTCACGTGTTTTCAATGTGCGATGCTGGGTATACCGAGTGGTGTGACACGTGATGTTTTGGGCCTCGTCTTAAGATAATTATGCATATAGAACAGATTTATCGTAGACAAATTTGCATAACAATTATCACTTTAACGCCGCACAGATATGCAAAGTGTTGGTTGGGAAGTGCTTTAGCCTGCCTTCTTTTTATTTTCATTGGAGATGGAATAAATCATATAACATGGAAAAAAACTATCCATATTCTACTTATAAAGACTATTATTTGAATGCGCGAGGTTTAAAGAAGGAACATATGCACGTGTGTTTTTTTTATTATTTTCTGAAGTTTCTCTACATGTTATTATAATTAGATGCAACAGTCGGATAGGATCGCTGTAAAAGATGTTTTTATCATCATCAAACAACTGAGTCTAGTAAACAACGTTAAACCGCCCATTTCAAGTTCTGAAAAAATGCCTTTACATAACATAAGTATAGTGAACAACGTGTTTAGCGAAACGGTCCAATCGTCATCATTTGTGTTTTTTTAAGAATAAACAGAAGTAGTAGTAGCAGTAGGGGAGTAGGAGTAGGATTAGTGGAATCAAATGCAGTAGCAGTGGCAATAAAAACAACAACAATGAGGAAGAAGAATTATAATAATAATAATAACAATAATAATAATAATAATAATAATAATAATAATAATAATAATAATAATAATAATAATAATAATAATATCCATCCATCCATCCATCCATCCATCCATCCATCCAT
>RQTK01000238.1:51692-65250 GCA_003991915.1 Elysia chlorotica | reverse complement strand
TGTCTTGAGGATGAGGATGATATGGATGGATGGATGGATGGATGGATGGATGGATGGATGGATGGATGGATGGATGGATGGATGGATGGATGGATGGATGGATGGATGGATGGATGGATGGATGGATGGATGGATGGATGGATGGATGGATGGATGGATGGATGGATGGATGGATGGATGGATGGATGGATGGATGGATGGATGGATGGATGGATGGATGGATGGATGGATGGATGGATGGATGGATGGATGGATGGATGGATGGATTGATACGACGACAATAACAGAACACGTCAATTAGATTAACGGGCGAGGCAAAAGAAACATAATTATTGAGAAACAGCAAATGAGGGAGGTGGTAGAGAGGGCGGGTGGCGAGAAGAGATAAAGGGAAGAGAGGCAAGTAAATAGGTTGTTTTTGAGGCATTTTTAATGAAAATATGGAAGTAAGAAGATCAGAAAAAATTACCATTCTCTTGGTTGGCAAAAAAGAATAAACGTGTCTTTGAAAAATAATTTTTGTGGTCCAATTTAATACTAAAATCACATCGTTTGACCATCACTGGTTAGAGAAATAGAGTTCTAACATCGACCATAGATAATCTCTATGGATGTTAGTTTACTCATCGAGTTGAACTTAAGGTTTTGGGTCACAGAAGGGGGCGCGGTAGCTTTGGGGTAGAACTTCGGCTTCCGACGTAGGAGGCCTATGGTTCGAGCCCCGTTTTGCCGACTTCTTCCTCTACTGGTTGGGTCAGTTTCAGTTTCATGTGATCGGCTGGGACAGTTAGGTGTCCAAACACTGTATGGGAACACATTAACTTGTCAGACGTTAGTCTTAGCGAGACATGAGTCATGGTATCACCGCCCTGTCTCGTGTGTGGCAGCACATAAAATTTTCAGACGTCCGTCTTGGGGCCCGTCCACAATATAGTCTAATTAGTGCTGCTGTTGGACGTTAAACCAACCCAACCAACCAACCGTTAGTCCTGGCGCCTGTCCATAGTATAGCCTAAAAGTGCTGACGATGGACGCTAAACAAAAAAACCCATTAAATCTTGTTGGGTCACAGAAAAGTCGGTAAAGTTTCCGTCAACGTCAGTAGGAATAAAACCCATCGTCACTCTTACAAATATTGGTATGGTTTAGAGCGTATCCATATATGTGTTGCCGTGACGTTACTTAGATATCGAAGACCGCATGTACAACGTCGCGGTAGCTTACGACTCGTCGTAAGCCTTCTTATTCCACTATTGTTACGACACATAGTACGATGTTGTACTTACTACCGTTAATTTCTTCAATTTATTACTAGTACTACGGGGTATGACAAAATCGTAGCACGACTTATACTTAAAAATTTAGAGATTTTTTCTTTGTTGTCATTTCATTGTGAATAGATAACGAGTACAAAATTTATGGCTTAATAAAAGAAAGAAGTGGGCTTAGGAAATTGTTTGGGGGGAGTGACAGTGTTTCAAGGTTCAGTGCATTTCCATAGATATAGATGTCATCATAATTATTAGGGTGTAAACCAGTTTATACAAGTTTTAGATACGGTTGGTTGGTACAAGTAGAATCTCGCTGTCTTTCCCTCTATTTTTGTCTCTCTCTCTCTCTTTCTTTCTCTGTATCGGTATTTCTTAGCATAGGGTTCTACTAGACTTTAAAAAAAAATACTTTTTGGAAAATTTGTATTATTTTCTTTCTCAGTATGCTACTTCGAAATAGATCCGTTATAATTTTTCAAAAGCAGTTAAAAAAACGAAAGAGAAACAAAAGGGGGGGGGGTGAATATTACATATCATATAAGAATGACAAGTAGATAATAAATTACGAATATCTATCTATCTATCTATCTATCTATCTATCTATCTATCTATCTATCTATCTATCTATCTGTCTGTCTGTCTATTTGTATATCTATCTACCTATCTACCTATCTATCTATCTTTCTATTATCTATCTATCTATCTATCTATCAGTCTATCTCTCACACACACATATATTAGACGACAAACGCAAATCACCGCAAACCAAGTCTTGAGACCTTATGTTACATAGAATGACAAAAGGTCGTAACTCTCACTAAAGACAAAATTACCAGGGCTACCAAAATCTTAACTCCGGCAAAAACGGAATAAAGTTCCAGGCAGACAGCATCAAAAGCACGAGACACACTAGGTGATCCCTAAAACCAAATGAAAAACAATGGCTGAAAAAACCTTTTCGTCTTCCGCCCCTAAGCTATGAAAGTCAATTCATTTTTTTAAAAGCTAAATCGTACCTTTTTGTTTTATAAAGGTAGTTTAAACTTGTTGAAATGTTTTGGTAATTTTACTTTACTCAATGGTTTTTGTCACGTAATTAAGGGTTTTAGTAAAAAAAAAATCAAAGATCATTTTACGTTACTCATTTTTTTACTTTATTGTTGCAATTACAGTATGATTTAAGTCTAGTTTTATAATACTTTTTAGTTTCTCTATTTATAACTATGTATACAGTTGTAAAAATGTTTTAAAAAAATACACGCGTATTTTTAAATTTAAGGGATTTGAGTCTAAAGTCTATGTGGGGTAGGTGGAATAGAGTTGGTTTAACGTCCAACGCCAGCACTGTATAGACTATTTTGTGGACGGGCCCCAAGACTGACATCTGACACTTTTACGTGATGCCACACACGAAAGAGGGAGGGGAGACTTGAAATACTGTCACAGAGTATCACACTATATTCATACCGACCCAAGCAGTAACAGGGGAAGAATTCGGGACAAATACATTTTTTACCGATCGCGGAATTTGAACCCTGGACCTCCCGATCTGCAGAACAACACTCAAAGACTTGAGCTAGTTCGCTCGGGGTAAATGTAACGCACTCTAGAAACGATACATATTATTAAAACTGGCATAGAGAGAGGATGACAAAGAACTTTATAGAGGATGCCGAGGCCTGGGGCGTTACTGTGAAACTAGACGGCAGAAGGAGATAAGTAAGTCAAGACTTGACATGTTTTCAACGCCCACATTGAAAATGATACTTTTCTTAACCAACTGGTCCATCCGTTGAAGACTCTTTATTCTTGTGTTTATCCTGTCCGAGACCTAGGGTCAAGCTTGAAAATAGAGTGACATCTCAACAGATTTAATCAGACGCAACAGACGGAAATGCGGACAAACGTTAAAAACGAAGTCTGAGGACTTATGTACTTCTCAGTTGTCAAAAACAAGTTACAGGTCACACGGAATCTTCTTCGCTCGTGCTGAGAGAGAGAACGGTATATCCGCACGTTTCTCATCACTGGGATTTTACTTCAGAAACGTGGGCATGCTTAATTATAGGAGCATATGAGAATAGAAAAAACGTTTTAGTGTGTTATAATTAAAGAAATCATACCTTTGAACCCTGCTTCTGTCTGTCTGTCTGTGTGTCTGTCTGTGTGTCTGTCTGTGTGTCTGCCTGTCTGTCTGTCTGTCTGTCTGTCTGTCTGTCTGTCTGTCTGTCTGTCTGTCTGTCTGTCTCTCTCTGTCTCTCTCTCTCTCTCTCTCTCTCTCTCTCTCTCTCTCTCTCTCTCTCTCTCTCTCTCTCTCTCTCTCTCTCTCTCTCTCTCTCTCTCTCTCTTCTCTACCTATGTATCTATCTTTATTTATATACCTCTTTCTCTCTTCGTTTCTCTTTTACCCTTTCTCTATATGTCTATCCTTCTGTAATTTCATCTTAGTCGCTTGCTCTTTGTTTCACTCTAGCACTCTTTTTTTCTTCCTATAATCTTTCTCTCTCTCTCTCTCTGTCTCTCTGTCTCTCTCGTCTCTTTATTTCTCTCTGCCCCTCTCTCTCTCTCTGTCTCTCTCTATACATATAATTCTATCTATCTATCTCTATCTCCATCTATTTATCTATTTATCTCAATCTCTCGCTCTACCTCTATCTCCATCTATCTATCTATCTATCTCAATCTTTTGCTCTATCTCTATCTCCATCTATGTATCTATTTATCTCAATCTCTCGCTCTATCTCTATCTCCATCTCTCGCTCTATCTCTATCTCCATCTATATATCTATTTATCTCCATCTCTCGCTCTATCTCTATCGCTGCCTCCACGCCCCAGTAAGTTGTCATGCCTGCTTGACCAACAAAAGCTTCTTCGAGGTCATCAGGATAGGGCCTAACCGTGCACGTGAGGTTACTGGCCCCTTATGTAAAGAACGTGTGCGAGATTCCATGACAAATTATTAAGGGTATATAAACAGAGCCCCTACCTTTGTTGCTTTATTGGTGTAGAGATGATCTGTTAATGACGATTTGGTTTTTGTAGTCCATTTTCAAAACTTTTTAGTTTGGCTACCGGGATACAAGACAAATCGTGTGTGCCGTTTTTCCTTAAAGAGAACTTTGGTTTTCATGTAAGTATTTATTAAAACGGCGTGCGATCTATACCTCGATTAATATACATTTTCCAGGATATCTAATAAAATAACTTTATTTGATGGCCTTTATCGTAGGCGCACGTATATTATCTATTGTCCATGATTATTGTGACAGTTAAGAACAGCAAAAAGTGCGTCCAAGTTATTGTGCAAACTAAATAGTATTTCTAAATTTCAAGTGTTTGTTTCTTTTTTGCATTCCCTGAAAAGAGTTCAACACATTTAATAATTATGGCTCAATTCTTAAGGGGTAGACAGTACACTTAATTTCCTTGACTAGCATATTTCTAGATTTAGACTTCAGGATACAAAGATAGTACCAAAGTGTGAGTGAGTTTAAATATGGCATTCTTAGTTCCTCGTAATAGTCAGAAAACCATCACCAGTTTGTGAACTGACGTAAATTTTCATTGGCAATCTTTGTTAAGTGATTTATCCGTTCTCAATAAACTTTGTTCTCATAATTCTCTGCTGATATTGAATAATCTTATCTTCTACTTTTTTGCTTGTTTTGGTAGTCATTATTATTATCAAAATGCCTCACTGTTTTAATATTGCCTGCATGGCTTCTGTTACTGTTGTATTTCTTGTTTTTGTTTTCATTTCATTATAATTCAACTGAGACTTATTATGTCATTAAATGTATAATGCTTAAGGTGTCTAAATAATGTGCAACTTCATATTCTTGTGAAAAGGCTAATTCCTTTATCTATAAACATTACGTTTTTTGCTGCCATCCGGGCATTTTGGTTTTATTTATTTACTTTGAACTTCGGGTTCAGAAACTTTTATTCCATAAAGACCTTCAAGGCATGTGCATGCTAAAGAACCATTGGCTATTAAAGAAAACCTGAAAAGGCTTCAAGATTTTCACGCCTTTAGTTAGCTGCTTCATTACATTACATGATGGGGATGAATTAAACTTTTGTTGATTCTTATAAATAGGTCTCCTAATAGAATTTTCACGCTCCAGTAGATTTATGTTCGTACATCGCCACCTGTTTCAGTGACGTCTTCAATGTTCCCACAGCCACATCCTTTGAAATATCTGTATTATTATTTTGTCTGGTATCATCAATAAGCACAAAAAAATTATCTTTAACTTCCGCATGCTTACTTTTTCTCTCTTTTTCTCTTCCTATCTCTCTCTTTCTTTCTTTCGCTCCCATATCTCTCTTTTAACCTACCCATCTTTCTCTCTCCCTGTTTGTGTGTTTGTCTCTCTGTCTCTCAGCCTGTCTCTCACTATCTCTCTGCCTTTATCTAACTCTCTTTTTCTCTGTCTCTAATTATTCACACTATTTATACCTTTTTTTCAACAGAGTAACAGAACGAACTGGGAATCATTTTGGTTAATAACACATACACTGAAGGATAAGAAATCAAACAAGTCATCAAAACTCGAGCAATAGTCTTTGGTGAGGATGAAGTGAGTATAATGCTATAATTCTTCTTACTGTTATTCTAGTTGTTCCTATTTACCACAATGGGTTCCAAATTGAACATAATTAAACTTCAGAGTCAGTGATACACTTGCTCGCGAAATTCGCAAACCAAAACCTAATAATTATTTTGCTATACACTTGTTCAAAGGCAGAAAAATGGTGGTCAGTTCGAAAAAATGTATATAATTTATTTTTTCGTATTAGCCAACAGATGTTGCAAAAAATCGTATTTAAGGAGAAAGCATTGAGTTCAGGGTAGATCTAAATGAATTATAATCTTTGTGGCTCATAAAAAAAAGGAAAAAAGAATAGTGTAGAATTGATTTTTTTAAATCAGCCATTTGCTAACTGTTTTGTTGTGGCGAGTGGGAGAAGGGGGGGGTGTTGTTCTGTATTTTGTTTGGTTGTTTTTTGTTTCGTTTGGGTTGTTTTTTTTTGGGTAGTTCTTTTTTTTTTTTGGCTCTGTAAAATTTGGCTCAAATGTCTTTAAATCGAGAGGCAAATGAAAAATCTTTTTTCAATAATAAACGCTCTATCAGCAACTTTTGTAATAAGAAATTAAAATAATAATTCGGAGTGACAACGCAACTAAAATCACGTGTTTTGTTTTTTTTTTGTATAAAAAATGTTACCTTTTTCAGTAGGCTTAATATTTGCCTGTATGTAGTTTTGTTTCATGTCTTTCAATAACGTTGTTTTGTTCGATGTTGCTGTGGATATTTGAAGAATCTGTTTTTATATCAAAGTATAACTTTATAATGCTGGAGTAGAATTGTAAACCCATGCCAGTTGTACTTGTTTGAAATGTTTGTTTTTTTTCAATCAAAATTTACACGGTCGAATGCTGCTATTTATTTAGCTATGTATAATTATGTCGTGAATTTGTTTGTACTTTTGTTTAGCGTTCACATCCACGTTATTTACTTTAATATAGTGCGCCACCTCTTTAACAATGCTGGTATTCTTTTTTGTTTATTTGTATACTACATTGCTTCACTTTTTCTCTCTTTAGTAAAGAATATAGCCCGAGGTAGTCACCCCTCCATAAAATTGGACCTTTGTATAAACCGCTACAAACCGCATTTATTTTGACCGACACAAAGCAAAACATGCTTAACTCTTTGTGTTCTTTTTACATAGTGTTTCGGTCCACAAAGACGTCTACGATAAATAACGTTTCTATGCGCTTCTTTGTTTGTTAAGCATGTGAAAATTATTGCACGAGAATTGTTTTGTTCCTTGAACTATAGCTTGGGGTTTTTAAAATCTAATATTTGTTTACAAAAGTTAATAAATTAAACCAAAAAACAAAATTCGCAACTTTTAATACAATCTTTTATGGCACTAAAATATTGAAGTGACAAAATGTTCAATGGTTAGATCAAATCAACCTTTCTTTCCATTTTTTCTTGGCTCATAAAACTAAGATGAAAGCGTGTTTCTCAGGCTGTAGACTTTCGCCTGGGTAAGGTAAAAGTAAATTAGCTGGACGGTCTTTCTGCCTGAATGGCGTCGAGTTCTTAGCAGACTGCTTTCTCTTTCTCTTCAATTTTGTATGTGACCATTATTAACAGCCACTACAAAGACTTGCTTACCCCCTCCCATCTATTCTTTGACTACTCGTCTTAGCTCAAAGATGTCTCTCTATCTCTATATAAATGCAAGTCATAAATATTCCTTTTTCAACTCCACGGCCTTTACGATTAGTGATAGTTTTTCCGTATAGATTATTCTTTTTTATCTGGGAAGCAAGGCGCCACTACGAATCCAAGGAGGACTTTAACGGCTACGGAAACGTAAAGCGGGATACCCTATACTAAGCATGTAAAATTATACGGACACCGTTTCACGAACTGGCACCACAAGACGGGGAGCGTTAGTGTCCCAACCAGGAAGTCTTTAGTTCGAAATCCACGATCGGTCAAAAATAGAGTTCGTCCCTTATTGGTTAGGTTGTTGACAATATAATGAGCTCGCCTGAAACAGAAGTTTAGGCATCCCGGCATTATCTCCGTGTGGCAGCACGTAAAAAAATTAGTTATGGCACTTTTGCCTTGGAGTGAGTCCACAATATAGCCTTATAGCGTTGACTTTGGACATTAAGCAACTAACTCAAAATCCCTTCCTCTCTCTCTCTCCCTCTGTCTCTCCCTCGTCTCTCTCTCCCTTTTTCTCTCTCTCATTCTCATTCTTTAATTCTCTCTCTCTTTCTCTTCTCTTCTTTATTCATCTCTCTCCTTCTCTCTCCATCCGCCTCTCAATCACATCTTCACTCTATCCCTCCCCATCTGTATGAGTATACACAAGATATCTCTAACATTGACCCTTTCTGTCCAGGCGCTCAGGGAAGATGGATATCTCCAACAGTGAGGCCAAGGACGTTGAAGCTAGCCAGCCCGTGGCCGTGCGCCAGGTCACAGTCAACGGGCATGCCAACCAGAGCCAGGAGAACAGCAAGGAGAACGGCAAGGAGAACGGCAAGGAGAACGGCAAGGAGAACGGCAAGGAGAACGGCAAGGAGAACGGCAAGGAGAACGGCAAGGAGAACGGCAAAGAGAACGGAAAGGAGAACGGCAACGCCAACCAGAGCCAGGAGAACGGCCAGGACAACAAGGCCTTCACCCTGGAGGGCGAAACCAACGGCCCCCTCAATGGTATGGTATTGTATTATTTCGTGGGTAGGGAAACAAAAAGTCGTAACTCGAGATGCTTCTTGGAATTAAATATTTTTGTACTGAACGAATAACCGCCTTCCTGAATGATGTCTTTTTGTTGCCCTACCCACGATTTTTTGGGGGAGGGGGGAGGGTGTGTAAAATGTGCCCCGTGAGGGCGGTTGTTGTGTTATTCTTTTTCTTCTATTTCATTATTTCATTCAATCAAGATGAATAAACAAAACGATTCAAAAACAATCTCCTACACATATTGTCATACTTTAACGATCGAATAGATGTGTAATGAATAATGCATAGTGTCAAGTTGGTTGTAAAACAAAATTTATTACATTGATTTATTCTGATACGGCAATGGGATATTGACATAGAGGTGATATAATACGGCTCTGTTTCATAAACCAAAGAAAAAGAAGTTGACAAAATTAATGCGTACACAAAGAGCATTGAATCTTGAACATTTATATATTTTATGTACCAATGCTTTTTAATAATAGTGGCTTGGCGATTCAGAAAACGATCATCGATTACATAATTACGTCCCTATTTTAGGCGTGGGTTTCATTGCTTTTTAAGTCTAGATAGATCTATGGATCTATGGATTATGTATCAGTGTAGATACTTCCCTATGGTTTACGTTTTAGCTTAAGGACCATTTATCGCAGGGCCTCTATCACCTCGGCAGATCCTGTCCACGACACAGATTGAACAATTTAGGAGCAGGTTAAAAAACATGATATAAAAGTCATCCGAAAAATGTATACGTTCAAGACGAAACTATCTTTCCCTTTTCATGACGACAAGCGTTAAATGCGTTCACAATAATTATTGATATTTTCCCCCATCCATACTAAAAAGTTCGACGCGCATGAGAAAAATACCTACCCTATTCCTCTTCCACGAATTACTATACTGAAGTTTCAGAAAACTCGCCGCCATATTGCACTAAACAAGCACATTTTAGCGGAATGCAAATGGATGCTCATTGTACACTTCCGAAGGAGTGTTTGTGCTTCTGTAAACTTCTCATTCTGTGGTCCATGAGGGCATACGCACCCACACATTTCCCTCTTTGTCTGTACCGAGACGTAAGTTGTGTGTGTTTTGCATTTACCTCAGCGCTCCATCTTCTCACTGCTCATTGCATATAATATAAGAATAACTTAGTGTCGTGGGTGTCTGAGCTTCCTTTGCTTTTATTTGCCCCTGCCTCTTGTCATATAATTTCCAAAGTGAATGAAGGAGCCAATTTGCTGAAATCCATTATTGTTGATGCCCGATTTTCAATGTTTTTCTTTAGGGCTGGTTCGTTTTTCTTCTAATAATGGTTGCGCAAAGTCTATTGAATAGACATCTTACGAAAAATTCCTCCGGTCCATTATTTTTGCGATCTGTAGAACAAGGAGTCGGGGTGCCATAGCCGCAATAGGTGAATATAGGGAAAAAAGGTAAATTTCACAACGTCGTTAAGATGCAGTTAAGTTTTTTTTCCACCATTGAAAATGACAAACTTGATTTTCATACAAAAACTTGAAGTGTCAGATCTCAGCATTATAGTGATGTTTTAGAACTGTAAGCAAGAATGGTTTGGAGGTTCAGTCCATGTTATAGTTAATTACTAAAAGATGTTTTGCTCACAAATGAGAGGGGAAAGATAATAGTTATAATTAAACTGCTTAGATGTTGGTAAGCACAAAGCACCACATAATCAATGAGTTAATGTTTGAGGCACACGGTGCATAGCAGATAATGAAATACACTGCATGCTTACAGTGTTTATTTTTGCGATTTCTGCGTCTTCTTTTTCCTCTACTGAATTCACATTAATAAAGCATTGCATAATCTTGTTTTGTACGGGTTGTTGTATAAATTGCAAAGTGGCATCAGCCAAATATTGTTTGTTTGTTGTTTTTTTTTACAGACATAGACAAAATATGGTAAATTCACGTCGCGAAAATCTTTATATCTGCAATCCAAGCGCCTGTTTTCCATGATTATGTGTTGTTATTTTCTGTGTAACTCAGCTTCGTGTGTTTTCTCAAAATCTCAATGGGCGACTTTCGCTTTTGCGTGCAGATTCATTCAGATGTAGTCAGATTTAGCATGGTGTTAACTGAAGGCGTTTCAAGCAATGTTTGTGGTAACAGTTATACTTTCATTGCTTCCACAGTTCTCCAATTTGATTAGTTTTTCTACTCCACGCCCTGCTTGGTAGTAAACGTGTTGCTTTCCTTTGATATAAGTTAATCCAGTTAGGGCTGTGTAGATCAAAATTAAACTAAATATAAATTTAGAAAACCCGTGTTTCAATATGAGATCCTCTTCCCCTTACTGTACTTATTTCGATATTAAGGATGAAATAAGGAACAATGGATGATACAGCTTGTGTCAGTAAGTTTCTCCTTTTCGTGTTTTATGTTGTTTTTTTTCGTACTAAGCAAATATTTCAGGCTTTAGTTCACAACGCTTACACTTATGATAAAATTTTTGGTTTTTGTTATTAATACATTCCGAGTTTAGAAATATTGTATGTCATTATTTAGAAGACATATTGGTATATGCTTTAATAACAAACAACAATGCCTTCAATGTCTAACCTTTGAGTGTTAAAGGTATAATGATGTAAAAGGAGATAATTATTACGAGATCCTTCACGTTACAGTTCCATAGAGGATCATTGGTATAATTTTGTAGTATTGAGTCACTGAGTTAGTGACGTGGTTTCTTAACGGTCAATCTAAGCTCTTGGATGGATACCAAGACTAACGTCTGACATGGTTCAAATTGTGACATTTTAGCGACACCGACCAAACCAGTAGGGAACGAAATTGGACATTTTTCCGGGTTGATTTCGGACCGCTGACTTCCTGATTGCGAGGCGAAAGCTCTACCAATTTCCCCATTATTTTCACAGTAATGTTTTAATTCATGCAATAATTTGTTCTAGATAGCCTTATCTTATAAAAAAAAATCTGGTGTTTTCAGGCGGTTCACCACCTAGTTACACTACTGTTGACAACAAGATCCTCGACATTGACCAAGGGAGTGTGAGCTACATCGGCAATAAGGATTCGGTGAGAAGGTGAGAGGTCTTTACAATGGTAGGCTATGCCAGACACTGTCGTGTATCTTAGAAGAATCAGAGTAATTGGAAAAAATGCAGTTAATTAGATTGCTATATGTGCAAGAGAAAATATTTTTAAGTAATCTGAAATAAACACGTATCAGTGACAGTTGGAATATTGAATATTATTTCCACCATTTCATTTTCTTAAAATAACTATTCTTATAGTAAAAAATGGAGATTATTTATAACTTCTTCACGCACTCTGCTAAAAACCTACCATTGAATCTCAGGAAGCGACACCGAAGTGAGGGCGGGGTCTCCTCCAGATCTGTTGTTTCAGAGGAAGGTGGAGGCGCACTCACCAGGGGCGAGTCTCACAGAAGCTCCTTGATGAGCATATCCCGCTTCGATGATCCCTTCGTCGGTAGGTGGCTTTAGTGGTTCCCTCTGGGGGTGTGTCTCTTTATCTTTCTTTTGGGTTTGTTAAAGTGTTTTATGAAATCTGAATTAATTATTACTAATCTGTAAACTCTGAAGTCCTCCTTGTTGCTTCAATGTTGAATAGATACAGGTATTACAATGTGCATGATTACTAATTTAGGTTTCATTACTTATCTAATTAACATTAATTACATTTCTAGTGGGTGTGTCTTAATATCACTTTTGAATTAAAATAAACACATAATTTTATGAAATCCTAAGTATTATTTCATTATCTATATGAAATTCTTCGAAGTCCTACTTGCCATTTCAATGTTGAATAAATAAGACTTAGTATAATACAACTTACCCAATATATAATGAATTTAGATTAATCAATATTAAACGTCAATAACACATGCCCCGTAACTCGAGATGCTTCTTGGAATTAAATATCTTATACTCAAAGAATAGTCGCATGCAAAATATCACATGGATATCCCTAATCGTTTAAGTAAAAGTTTTCTCCATTCCTGAAAGATAAGACTTTTTGGTGTGGTGCCCTATCCACGATTTTTTTTAACGGGGAGGGGGGGGGGGGGGTAAAATGTGTCCCGTGAGGGCGGTTGTTGTTTTTATGTTGAAGACGCGAAATTTCAAATTTTTCTTTGCTGTGTTTGTAGCTATGATTATTGACATTATTATTTTGTTGTTGGTGGTGGTGGTGCTGGTGGTGTTGTTGTTTTGTTGTATTTGTCGATTGTTGTTACTATTCTTATTACCAATGTTATTGCTATTATAACTGTTGTTTTGTTGTTGTTATTTTCTTTATTATTCTTTTTCTTCTATTTCATTATTTCATACAATCAAGATGAACAAAAAACACGATTCAAAAACAAGCTCCTACACATACTGTCATGCTTTAACGATCGAAGAGATGTGTAATGAATAATGCATAGTGTCCAGTTGGTTGTAAAACAAAAGTATTTACATTGTTTTATTCTGATAGGGCAATGGGATATTGACATAGGGGTGATATAATACAGTTCTGTTTCATAAACCAAAGAAAAATAAGTTCACAAAATTAATGCGTACACAAAGAGCATTGAATCTTGAACATTTATATATTTTATGTAACAATGCTTTTTAATAATAGTGGCCTGGCGATTCAGAAAACGATCATCGATTACATAATTACGTCCCTATTTTAGGCGTGGGTTTCATTGCTTTTTAAGTCTAGATAGATCTATGGATCTATGGATTATGTATCAGTGTAGATACTTCCCTATGGTTTACGTTTTAGCTTAAGGACCATTTATCGCAGGGCCTCTATCACCTCGGCAGATCCTGTCCACGACACAGATTGAACAATTTAGGAGCAGGTTAAAAAACATGATATAAAAGTCATCCGAAAAATGTATACGTTCAAGACGAAACTATCTTTCCCTTTTCATGACGACAAGCGTTAAATGCGTTCACAATAATTATTGATATTTTCCCCCATCCATACTAAAAAGTTCGACGCGCA